>KZ809147.1:10412-25171 GCA_000696205.2 Oncopeltus fasciatus | reverse complement strand
TTCATTATATATATATATATTTATATATGACAATTCATTTTATATCATCTTGAGGATTGCAAAATTTTAACACCAGATAACATTAATTTATTACTCATATGACTAATAGTAGCGCAGTATGAAGCTTTTAACTCTCTGACTGCAAATAAAATTATTATTTCTTCACTCAGTCTTCAATACTGCAGCAAATGCACGAAGATATGCCGAATTTAAATATTCACGATTCCCTATATACACGATCAGTTTAGGGCAATGTCCTATTAGAAGCACTCTCAGAATAAAAAGTACGGATAAAATTTCACTTGAAACTACATTTTTCTGTCATTATTATGTTCCAATAACACATTTAAGACAGTAAATCTGAAACAAAGACATAAAAACATAGGTAAATAAAAACCTCTATCAGCCTTCACATGATTATTAATAAAAATTAATAAAATTAAACTCTAATCTTAAAGTAAGCAGTCGTCCTTAGTGCTGTACTGTAGACTTTAACCAGCACTTACTGTAGGATTGTGGATCTTAAATGCTTTTAGTTTTTCATAAATAAGTTTCTTGCATGTTGATAGGAACTTTACTTCAGAAGCATTACTGAAATATTTGCTCCCCTAAAAAAACTAACCCAGGTTAAATTAGCATCCACTTTTTACCAATAATCAACAGAAATCAATTTTTCGCTATTGAATACATTTACCTTAGTTTTACCAAGAATAAAAGCTAATATCTTAATATTTCACAAATCATAAGTATTTTATAAAACTAGTTAAAACACTATTATCTTGGTTTTACATAAATTTTAACAAAAATTAGCAGACGAATTTTTGGATATTTAAACAAAAAAGGGAAATCTGACTCACAACAACAAAACCTTACTTCTTTTAGTAATTAAATTATTTATACTCTTTTATGGGCATTTATTAGAACAATTTTATTAAAATTTTTGAAAATATATTTTTAAAAAATCTTTATTTATTACATTTTGTTAAAAAAACACAAAATATTGTGATATGTAACTTACAAGTTAGTGATATATCCTCAATAGCTTTTTTTCTATTCAACTTGATTCGATACTTCTACTTTTAACAGATTTTGAGAAGGGAAATCAAGCTATTTACATTGATGCGACTTGAAAAATTTCAACAGATTTTCATTATAGCTCCTACATAGTGGAATTAATGATTAATAGGTTGATAAACAATAATAGCCTATGGGAGAGAGAGGAAATGATTCTGGCAGTTAGAGAAGGGCCCCCAGGTGGCTACCATATAAATGGGGGGTATCCGAGAGAATTATTGAGAGAATGTAACTACCTACAAGAATATTCGCTTACTTAAGAACCTTTACTCCAAGGTGAAAATCATGTAACTAAAGAACAGACTACTGAAGTTGTTTACAAGGTAAAATGCACGGATGTTGCAAGGTCTATTATGGTGAGACGACCCATATTATGGTAAGAGAATAAGGCAACATTCATTCAATGTCAGGATAGAAAGTAATAACACTGCCTTATCTGCCTTCGTATGAGTGAGCATGTAAACCCAATTGATCTACAAATTGATAATATACCAGGTATGCAAGTTTAAAATGTCGTTTTAATTCCAATAGAATGCGCTCTTAGCCTATTGAAGGATTTGCTTATCTCTAAACGCTATTTTGTTTGTTAACAAAAGTCAGTTGTTTTTAAGTCGTTTACGTGGACGTATCATACCTTTCTTTGGTGTTAAAAATGTCTAATTTTAAGCCAAATAAAGAGCATTTGCGGCATGTCATGATTTTCTTATTTAATCAAAAGAAAAAGGCATCTGAATGTCATCGAATTTTTGTTGAGACTTATGGCGATCTTGCTCCAACCGTCAAGACATGTGAACGTTGGTTTCAACGTTTCAAACGTGGTGATTTTGATGTTACTGATCAAAAACGAGAAAATCGACCAAAAAAGTTTGAGGACTTCGAATTGCAATCTTTATTAGACGAAGACAATACCCAAACCCAACAAATGATGGCAGAACAGTTGAATGTCACTAGGCAAGCCATTTCCGATCGCCTGAGAGCTATGGGAAAGATTCAAAAGGTTGGAAAATGGGTTCCACATGAATTGGACGAGCTTCTCAAGCCCGGCGAAACAGTCAATACCGAGCGCTACCGACAACAAATGATCAATTTGAGTCACGCATTGATCGAAAAATGCCCAGAATGGGCTCACAGGCACGCCAAAGTCATTCTTCAGCATGATAACGCTCCTGCACATTCAGCCAGATTGACTAAGGAAACGATTTCTTCGCTTGGTTGGGAACTCCTACCCCACCCGCCATATTCACCTGACCTGGCGCCTTCTGATTATCACCTCTTCTCATCGATGGGACACTCATTGGCAGAGCAACACTTCAACAATTTCGAAAACGTACGAAAATGGCTCGATGAATGGATTTCAAATAAAGATGAAGCATTCTTTTGGAATGGTATCCATATATTGCCCGAGAGATGGACAAAATGTGTAGAAAGCGAGGTCCAGTACTTTGAATAAAATATATTATACTTTTTTTTAAATTACTGTGTATATATTTTATGAAATAAACGACATTTTAAACTTGCATACCTGGTAGAGATACTTGAAAGGAAAATAGACAACAAACACAGAAAGTTTTACAAAGTGGCACATGTGATCAGGGATTGTAATTTTTTAAATTATAAACAGGATTCTCAATTAAAAGGTGAAATATGGTTCAACTATACTTTGATAGGGGGTAACGAGGAAGCACGAATGTAGACTAGTGGCCCGGATAAGTTAGGACCAGCGATCATTCAAGCCTAGGTTTTTATATAGTAGCAAGAGAGTTGCCGACTTTGATTTGTATTTTTAATTAATTGTATTTTATTGCTATTTTTTAAATTAAGACATATTTATTAATTTTTTTGGCTAAAATTATTTATTTTATAGCATATGCTATTTATAGAATATAATTTTAATATTTGACTGCTTGAAAGTATGGCATTTTTGAATAATTATTTATATTGTAACCAAATGACTAATTTTTTTATATAGTGTCATATTATTTTGTAATGTAGGCCCTGAAGAAGGAATTAAATATTCCAAAACTGTCAGCATTGTAGTCTAGATTTTTTTTTAGCTCTTGCTCTTTCTTTGTTGACAATGAAAAATGGCTTTTTTTTTATCATATAAATATTGTTCATTCTTACTGTTATCCTTTTAATAACTAGTATAAACTCCTAACAAACATTTCCTCTTATTTTTTATAAACACTTACTTAGTCCAACCATTTTGTCAGGTACTTTGATGTCTTCAGTGACAACACCTCCTCCCAGCCCAGGCACAAGGTTAGCTGCTGCTGGGCGTGGGGGGCCACCAACTCCGACCGGCGAACCGGCCATCTTCTTTGAGTCCGGTTCTAAATAAAAAATGATAAAACAACAGCCATTAGAAGTACNCCCCTCTTCTCCTACCCATCATCTGATTTCCACTATAATTAATTCTTATTACAAAGTTATCAATTCAAATTCTGTAATTTTTATACATTTTAAACATAAAAAATAGCCCAACAATTGCAATCTAAATTATCTTCCTTAACATGGTTTTTTTAAAAATGTTATAGACTGTAATTTACATTTTATAGAAATTTAGTTCTAAATATTTTCTTGTAAAGCTAATTGTTACAGAGATATTAAGATTTTAAATGTTGGTTTCTCTCTCAACCCTCCCTTTACCTCAAACATTTTCATCCATAATTGAACTCAACCAATGGTTTATAAAAGAAAGCTTCAATACTGAATTTAGTTTTATTATTTTAAAAATTGCAGCTATAGCATTTTAAGGATTGCTGAGGAGAATCTTTTTTAAGATTTAATCTAAAAAATTATGGGGTAAGATATGTGTGTGTAGGTGTATCTGTAAATGTTGAATGGACCATATTTATAGCTTCCACTATGTAGGAGCAATGATGAAAATCTGTTGAAATTTTTTTTCACATCATGGTATCAATGTAAATGCTTGATTTCCCTTCACAGCATTTTAGACCAGATTTTTTGCTCATGCTATTGACACCCACATCCTCTTAAAAAATTAAATTCTATACATAATTTCATAAGATTATTAATGATATAGATGTTTCAATTTGGTCTTTCCCTTAACACTACAACCTACCTTGAATTAAGCAATTAACAAATTCATCACTGCTTGTGTAAAGAATTTCAAATTCTGAGTTTAGTTCCTCATTTAAAAAAAAAAAAAAATTAGGTTTGTTCCAACTATGTCTTTCTCAAAGCATTTCTCATTTTCAATCAATTAACCTATGGATTAACGTACTAAGGCGATCCTAAAAGTTTCTATAATTTTAACTTCACAAGCGTGAATATGATATTCATGTTTGATAAAGAAGTAATGATTTGATTAGGACTTTATTTAATGAAACTGGGTATTATAGCATTGTTTCTAAAATCATGTACAATAAAAACTTGCTGAAATTTCAATTTATAATATATTTTTTTTAACAAACCATATTTTAGCTTCTACTCTAGAATAATGGAAAATTTTTTATTAATAATTAGAAATATATTTTTTTGTGAGAAAATTATGCTTGAATATTTATGACATACAATCAAGTAAAAGATGAGTACAGCTTACCGTTTACTGGATGGGACTGATTACTCTCTATGAAGGGAGGAGTCTCAGGTAGCTTGCCGTTTCCTGTTGGAAGCTCAAGGATTTCCCCAGGAGTGCTCAAATCCAATAAGCTGTTAGTCACATTGTTTTCAGACCTGGAATCAGAAAATCACTGATAAATTTGGGATTTAATATAAAACTGGTAAAAAAAAAAAAAATTAAAATTACTTAAAAAATTAAATTTTTATTAGACCAAAAGAAGGACATTGAGCATTTAGAACATAATCAATGCAAAAACAATTTTCTAAAAATTTGTTTGCCAAATTACTGCCAATGAAACAAAAAAGTGACTGAATTTTTATTGACTTACTTGTTTATTTACTCTAATCTATCATAGTATTATCACAGCGAACTTACCCAAAAAATAAACTTAGAAAGATTTGATCAATTCTTTGAATATGAATTTTTTTCCTATCTTAAAATAAATAAATAAAATAAAACTAACTTACCGAATGTATTGAGATTCTGGATGGACATACGATNAAAAAAAAATCTTAAAATAAGACTTTTGAATCAATATAGAAGAACTAGAGTTATCTGGGCCTTGCTTTGGGTATTGAAAAAGAAAATTTGTCTAAGTTTTGATCCGTCAATCTATAGGAAATTACAACAAAAAACACAGGCCATCCAGGGTTATCAAGAACAAGGCCAACCACCCTGTTTTTAGAAAGATCACATACTTTAATGTATTGAGTGTATGAGACAATAAAGACCATTAACCAATATAAAATAGTGTAAAAAGTTCGCTTAAATAAAATGCAATTTTAGCAAGTTTTCTTTATCTTTATTATAAAAATTTATATNAAAAAATATTAATTAAAAAAAATATTTTAAAATTATGTAAATATCAAATATTTAATATCATATAATTTAATTATGCAGAAAAAATACATCTAAACATCTACTTGTAGACAGATTTCAAATTTTGAGTCTTGTCAGCTTTACCTAACAATAATTTGTCAAACCATGCCCAATCCAAAAAAACAAAAAAAAAAAAAAAATTAACCAATTCCCTTCTAAATTCTGAAGGCTCGCCAAATGAAAAGTTCGATCACTATGTATTTGTCTTATAGCTACATTAAAGAAATATGTTTTATGTTTAAATTAATTGTGACAACAATATTTCAATTCTATAGAAATTGATATAAAAATCTTGTAAATTATCATACTTTATTAAGTAAAAAAGCTTGTTGAAAGAATTTTTAGATTAAAAAAAGAAGAAGATAAGCATGGCATGAAATAAGCCAGCAGAGGTAAAAATCTGGGAGAAAATTTTCCTAGATGCGATTCAATCCTCAGTTACTGAATCTGTTACAGACTAAAAAAAAAAAATCAATAGACAAATTGAAATAACTAAATTCTCAAGGCATACTTTTGATAATTATATATAATAAATATAGCGTCTTCAAATTCAAAACCTTAAAACTTCAAATTTACTTTGGATGCCATAGAAAATGGCTAGGTTGGAGAGGCCACTCCAATTACATGAAAATATTTTTATATACATTCATAAACTATTATAAAAGAGTTTAGTGTTTTTATTTTTTAAAGTCATAAACTTTTAGCACAAAGCTTTTTAATTACCCATCCTAAAAGCTTATAATATAGAAAAAATGGGTATTTCATGACAAAAGTCTGCTTAACATAAGAATATCACCTAAGAAACAAGTTCGAGAATCACAAATGAGTTGTCACAAGAGAGTTGTGTTGGTTTTAGGACATGATTTTTGAAAGAAAATATTTAACTTTACAACTTAATGCCACTGGAAAGAGTGCAAAACTAATAATATTAGACAGTAAAAAGGAAACATGAAAGTATACAATATTGCCATTTTCTTGTTATAATTTTTCCTCCCTTTCCCATATCATATCTGCACGCTATAATTAATACAGAAAGTTAGCCAAAATAATGCAATTGTAACAAAATTTAGCTAATTATTAATAATTTGAACAAACCCTGAAAATTTTTCAATGAACATTATATTGAAATCAGCAAATATTCTATTAATATAGATATAATGATATAAACATTTATTTAAAAGCTTAATTTTATTTTATTCTATAGTTGCTTTTAAGGTAATAAACTAATGAAAAAGAATCTACTACAAAAATCTAGAACAATATTACTTAATCTTTTCACTTTGAACATACACACCACCATATAATTGAAAACACCTAAAAAGAAGCATCTAGAAAAACTATTTTATGTTTAAGTATTATTTCTAATTTTAATTTCAATTGTAGACAGAAGAATTTTAAATACTAGTTTCTAATTTTTGTTTAAGATCGGTTACGACCAAGATGAAAATAAATTAGATATAATGGGGACTTGTGTAAATCGAGTGCACTCTATCTGAAATAATTATCATCTAAGGCATTATGAGAAATAAAAAAAGTTGAACAAAAATAAAGTGAATTATCTGAGAAAATATGAATGCACTTATGAATAATAGCATTGGTGAAGCCTTTCCAAAGAATCAAGTCCTCAGGAATCATTAATATTATCATTATTATTATTAAAAAAAAAAAAAAAAAAGGAAAAAAAGAAAAAGAAAAGGGATTTATGATAAATTAAGGGTGAACAAGTTGAATTTCAGAGCCACATAGGCAACCGACCAATCCAGTGGTAATTGTGAATTAAACTCACTGGATGACTAGTCTCAAATTATACTCAATAGCTCTAGAAGATTCAGCTCAGTACTATAGTAGTAGTAGTTTATATAGTAGTTTCACAGTAGTTTCCTTCATTTCTTATTTTTTTTACTTATACTTAGGCAATAATTAACATATTGTTGAAATGGTACATAATATCGAACCACTATATTTTTTGTGTACATGTTTAAATTTATTTTACATTCATATTCATTTTATGAACAATCATATACTTGCAAATAGGTTTTATACGTCCACTTAAAATAAATAATAGAGAACTAATCTATAACATATTACTCATGATACGGTTTCAGGGACTTTTTCATTCAGGTTTCAGGGCTTTAAAAATAAGACTTTTACAAAGAAAGCACTGAGTGAAAATAAAATAAAATAATGTGAATGTGATTGGCTATATTTTGATTATACAAGTCAACAGAAACTTTTTTTTAAAAAGTATTATAAGTAAATATACATGTACACATTACACTGCAAGCCAAAATGGCTTTAAGAACATAGTAATGCCCAATTAATTAGGATTTTTATTTTCATCCTGGACGAACCCCGTCTTTCTTCAATGTATCAATCAATGACGAACTATTCTCTACCTATGAGTTCTAATTTTTATATATAACTGGATATTAGTATGCTTAAAATCACTGATATTAAATCACCATGCAGACACAATACCATTTAAAGGAAGCATGCAAGCAGCTGAGCAACTGAAAGTAAAACTTATATAAATTTGGTAGGAAACAGTGGAACTTACATTTTTATCCAGCCTACAAAAACTTATGGAAATTCTTAAATTTTATTATTTCACACAAAAGGCACCACTAATTCAACATATATTTTGAAAATATAAACAAATCAACTTCATGATACATATAAACAATTATTAACAGAACAATTGCATATTATAAAATTAAGCCTTACATAAAAATAAGAACAATATAAAGTCAGTTGTTACAAACATTAAATAAAGTAAATATAACCCTAATAAATATGTTATCCCCTTGCATATTTCTTCAACCTATTTTGTATATTAACTTTAATAATGAGGGAGAAGATAAAATTTTTATATTCAAAATACAAATAATTATATAATAATTCCTTACCCATTTAATAATCTTTTTTCAGAAAATAATACTTATGTTTTGAAAAGGATGCAAAATAAAAACAATATTATTATTATTATATTATAATTAATTAGTAACATCAATAATATAAGTTCTTTAATTCATTAATTCGAATATTTAACCAATATTACACATTTTGTACAAAAATTACAGATAAAACAGATTAAGCTTTAATTTTCATTCAATTGAAATTAGTATATTAATAACAAAATGAATTATGCACTTTAAAACGGCAAATCAATAATGGGCATAACCAAGTATACAAAATAAGTTTAAAGTACTATCAAGCTAACCAAGTAAGTATAAGTTCTTCGATAATTGCATCATCAATAACATTATAACATTATGATTTTACAACTTAAAACATTAAAATAAAACAAAATTCATTCCTGTAATTTATAACCTACACAAATCAATAATAAGCTTAAATACCAAGAATGCAATCCAACAATGGGGAAAAAAAATACAATATGAACTTGTATATCTAATTTATAGATGTCATAATTTTACATAGAAACTGTTATTAAACTCATTCTAAAAAAAAAGTAAAAAAAAAAAAAAAAAAAAAAAAAAAAAAAATGTAAAGAACATAATGGGTACAAAACATAATTTTTTAAACCAAGATTATAATATAAGACCAACTTCACACTATATTTTAATTTTCCTTTCATCAGAAGCTGAGCATTTACCGAATGCCCCTCATCATTCCTTCTTCAGCCCAGGGATGTAAAAAATGGATTCTATGGATTGAATAACTTTGCCCCAGCACGCCTTAAATAAATTTTGAACTTTCATATTTATAACATTTTGCTAAAAAATAAAATTCATATAGAAAATATTTAAAAATATAAATTGGAAAATTGGTTTCACTTATATCAATAAAATGAAAACCAAATTTGCTTTTCAGACTTACTACTACTTACTATTAGTGTTAAAAGAATAAAATTGAAAAACTTTAAGAAGTATAAAACATAATAATAAGTGATATACAATTTCCTTATACTTAGGGTATATATATATTTTTTTTCACAAAAAAGTGTTTCCCTAGCTGTATAGAGCTATCCTTTCATCTTATGAACATTTCCATCATGGGCTTGCAAGATCAAATTAGTCAATTACTCTCAAAAATGAGATAATATACTTATCTCATAAATCTATCTTTAATGAAACATATGAAATCAGTTTAGTTTACATAGCTCCTGCATACTTTAATTTTAATATATCCTGAATTAGGGTTTTCAAATTTTTTGGGGAGAAAATAATATCAATTTTCTAAAAAATAAAGAAAAAAAATCTTACTTTTGATGGGGTTGTTGCAGAAGCTGTACTTCCTCTCCCTCGAGTTCGTAGCATAATAGCTTCTACCCTCTTTCTTCTTGCTTGTCTATCTTCTTCTTCTTTTTTTAATCTAATTTCCATTTCTATTCGCTGCCTAGGTACAAAAAAAATTAATGAGGTGGGTGAGAGAGCAGAAGTTGCCAAATATTTAAAAAATATAAGGGGAGAAAGATTTATTAAGGAATAAGTAAAACAAAAATCCATACACTGAAATAATAAAAATTTTATTTAAAAAAAAAAGAAAAAAAAAAAAGAAGAATAATAAGGGGAGAATAAAGTGAAGCAAGCCATTAATAAACATAAAGAGGAATTAATTAATACCAAAGTATATAGAAATAAAACAACACCTGTAAGGCAATAAATGTAAGGCAAATAAAAATATATATTCTACCTTAATACAATTTATTTTTCATTTACAGTCAAAAAAGATAAATTAAAAAAATGTTATTCCNATATATATAATAGCTTAGAAATGAATTGAGGCTTAATTTTCATCTTTCAAAAAGTTGACTTAAACACTATTAGTTCTTACTATTATCCTAGCCCATACTTGGCAAATAAAGAGCAAAAGAGAAAATATGTAACTCCTGGAGCCAAACCACTAGCAAAACAAATAATAGTCAAAATGAAATAAAAAAATATTGATGCAGATCCAAAAATAGGGTTTCAAATAGGACTTTCTTTGAAATTTTTTACTGTTGAAAATTTAATAAACAATAAAGATTTTTCTAATCATGATGATACATAAATCAAAAGAAAGTTTAATGTGTAAAACCAACAAACAATCATTGGTCATTAGAAAATCAACTCCTAAATTTATTTATAAGGAATAATAGTGACAAATATTGGTGTAATTAAAAGTGGTTATAACTATGAATTGATACATTCTTAATATTTTAGCGATTCAAAGAAGAAGCAGTTAAGTCATTGATGAAATGGATCTAAATTTATTAGAGGGATAGGCAATAAAAATAAAACAATTCTGGAAAGAGATAATTGACAGTGTGGTGTATGAGTCCATCAATGGCTGAGGTTCAAAGAAAAGTGTAAAGAAACAAAGTCCAGTATGAAAAAATTAACAAGAAGTAACTCTTCAATGTATTTTGGCCATTTAATTATTCATGGGTATCAATGAAATAAACAAGACATTAGAACTATAGAAATAGATATAAACTGAAAATGAAAACATACTCTACTGGAAAATTTTAGATAAAGTATAAGATTGATAAGAGAAAAGAATCCAACTTTATACCTATTTTGGCCTATAAAAATGATTCTTCCTTCAGAAAATAATCTGAAAAGTTGGGAAATTCATATAAATTACTTTTATTTAAGGTAGAAATATAAGTGCAAATAAAACAAAATTAAGCATTATTTTTAATAAAACAGTCTTTTCAATTTCAAAAGCTGTCTTTAGGTTAAAAATAACAAACTAATAAAAAGTAATTATAAAACAAATTAAGAACAAAATTAATTATTTTAAATCAAATGCCTTTTGGCAAAAAAGAAAAAGTTTGTATTAATTTTTTCATACAAGATTTATTTCTTAACTCCTTTCTGACCAAACCTCTACCTGATTTGTCTAGTTCAACTCCTGGTTAAATAATACTAACGCAGCCAATTGATAATATTTTAAGCTATTAAAGCAATCTATTTTGTCTGCAAAGTTTCATTTTGATTGGTTTGGTAAAAATTGTGTTCACATAAAGAACACACAATTCCAAAAATTCAATTTATTGATTCAGGGAACTAACAACGTAAAAAAAATTATTTCAATTTGGTTTATTTGTCACTAGATTTTTTTTATTACTGGTATAAAGAGGAGTAAAGAAGTAAATAAGAATTTATAACACTAACTTCCTCAATAACAATTTATCTTATATAAAAGAAATGAAAGTATATTCATTTAAAATCTGAGAGACTAATTAATATAATAATAATTAATGAGAGACCATTAATACACAACTATCTATTGTGACCTTATACATTATTTATTTCTAAGAACTGATCCTCAAATTTATAGCTAAACTGGTATTATAATCGTAAACTTCATCAAATATTATAAATAAAATGTAAGAAATAGAAGAGAATTAAAGTTGAGTTAAAAATTATTTATGACATAAAAAAGTATTTAAGGCTTGGTCAAAGTTGATAAAAAAACAAAAACAATTTAAATAAATGTATTTTTATTATCTTTGGCCATGAAATTTGATCCAGGTAACAACATGTCCCCTCTCACCTTCATGATAGCCATAAAGATGGCTTACAGTGTAAGCTGAAATGCCAGCAGATAATAACAAAAACATTTCTTTAAATTGCATTTTTTTGGATAAATTTTGACGGAACCCCTACAAATTCTCCACTAATAACGTCCACAGTCAAAATCTCCATTTCAAATTAGTGTTGTTCAAAATTAGCTATATTTTTAAATGTGGTTGCTTTGCTGAAGAGCATAGTTTTAAAAATAAGCTATACCAACTTAATATGTAAGAGTTTTAGTTAATTTTCATTTTAACCAATATTCAAATGCAACCAATTTTTTTTTGTCATAATCTATAGTGAGAAGTACCAGAATATGTATTTTAGTAATTCATTCCTTATGAGTCCAATTGATTTTAATATTTTAAAAATATATGCAAGCTTATTAAATATTTACTAAGCTTTTAGAATAGAATCTTTTGTTCCCAATATTTTTTATTTAATAAACAATGAAAAACTAACCTTGAAAGTGTTCTTTTCTGAAAAGTATGAATTTTCCAGGATCTTGAATTTCAGAAGGCTTAAATACTATATATCACAAAAGAAGAAGAAAAAAAAAAGAAAGGATAGATAGAGAGAGTGTGAGAGAAGGAGGGAGAGAGGGAGAGAGAGAGAGAGAGAGAGAGAGAGAGAGAGAGAGAGGGATGCATTTGCCCAAATTGAAAGCCTGGAGCAAGTGTGGAAGAACTGTGATGTGAGGTCGCAGTTCCTCGGCCACAGTGACCGCAAAGCGTTCTCTCCGCAAAGCGAATCACTTCTCACTTTTACCTACGATTCATTTTCCCATTCCGTTCAGTATGCGCTCGCGAGGTGAATAGTTCCTTTCGATCACTGCTAAGTACAGCGAACTGGTCTCGAGTAACCGGGCTTGCACGTGTATTTTCGAACGCGGAGTCGAGAGAGGTCAGAGTTACTTTCGCCAGCGATATGCAAGAATGAAGCAATATCAAACAGTGATTCTTATCAGAAGAAAACTGTTATTACAGCAGATTTCCTATTAAGAAATTCATTCATTAACGTGGATAAAGTCGTAACACGACGTTTAAAATGTCCCATTATTTACTTATTGAATGAAATTCTTATAAATTGTTTTTCATGCTATTTTTGCTACTAGCTAACACTAATATTTATAACTAGAAGGTATTGTGTAGTTTCTAATTATTCCCAATTACTATTATTTAGTTTAGAAACACTAATTTGTTAACTGACAAACACAACAAATACAATATTTGTAAGGAGTGGGGATACAAAAGCAGGAGATCCCAGGTTCGAGCCCTGGCTGAGACAGATCGATTTTTTTGTTCTATTCCCTTGCATTTATTGTATAAAATTTATGTGGGATTAAATAACACAACAAATACAATTTGTAAGGAGTGGAGGTTTACCTGAAAAGTAAAATTTTAAATATTTTATTTGAACTCTTACGAAGATGATGNAAAAAAAAAAAAAAAAAAAAAAAAAAAAAAAAAAAAAAAAAAAAAAAAAAAAAAAAAAAAGTACTAATAAGAATTTTGTTAAGGAATACTGTTTGCCTTCCCTGATCATCATACAGATATTTCAGTCAGTGTCATTAGATATTAGCTTTATTAATAATTAAAAAAAAACAAAAAGTGATACTCCTTTTCCTTGTGAATTCTCTGACCAAATCCTGACGATCTCACTATAATCACACTTGTTACAAAAATTTAAGATTGGGGAAAAAATAATTTTGTTTTATCTCAATAAGTGACTTTAATTGTTTGTAAATATTGTTGTGGTATTTAATCCCAAATTAATTTTATACAATAAATGCAAGGGAATAGAATAAAAAAATCTTACTACCTTAAGATAAAATCATTCTACCTCCGGGAATGAATTATCTGGTTAGCCTCGGTGGTGTAAATGGTAATATACCAGCCCGGGAAGCAGGAGATTCAGGTTCGAGTCCCAGCCGAGGTATTTAGATTTTTTTATTCTATTCCCTTGCATTTATTGTTTAATCGCTTATATCTTGTAATCCTTCTTCAACGGAAAAATACAAATTTCTAATCAGGCATTTGAAAAGTCAAAGCACATTATACATTATATTAATAAAGGTAATTTCATTCATCTACTCAGTCAAAAATTATTGATTAAGATTTGAAAATAGAGATTCTTAATGTCCTTTTTCATCAAGTTTAACTTTTTCCATGTCTGGAAAGGGAAATATTAATCTTAGGCCCATTGAAAACATTTTGAGGTGTATAGGTTGTTAAGTGCTTAAGAGAATGGCAGTGCCAAAACCTTACTCAGGCCAACAAATTGTTTAAAAAAATGCCTAAAATTTTTCAAAAAATCAAGACAGATTGACACATTTTATCACTTTAAATTCCTCTTATACTAAAAATTTGAAATAAAATAACTTTGAACCATTTCCACAAAACTGGATATTAAAAGCTGAATAATTGGGATGCATATGGGTTATACAGAAAAATGAGAATCTATTTGTGAATTGTGAATTGCTGAAACTAAGTGAAATCAAGCCACTTTTAATGGTTGGGTGATGAAAAGTGAACCAATTATAAGAATTGGTGTGAAAAATTATGTAGCAGAAGCTCTGAGAAGCTCATGGGATATAAACATCCAATGCAAGAAAAACAATTTGTAGAGGTTTTTTTTTTTTTTTTTTTTTTTTTTTTTTTTTTTTTTTTTTTTTTTTTTTTTTTTTTTTTTTTTTT
>KZ809146.1:95805-123872 GCA_000696205.2 Oncopeltus fasciatus | reverse complement strand
CGATTTTTTAAAAAAATTTATAAATTTATTATATTTTTTTAAATAACTTCATCCACCACTTAAGGATGAAGGAAGAAGCGCTATATACCGAAAGTAGGTTATTCTGTCTATAAGTTATCGTTCATATCTAAACACCTAAGCTATCGATTCTATGAACTGCAAGTGGAGGAAGTAACGGTTCTCTTATCTGCAGGCACACAAGACAAACACATAGAGCAATGTACACACTCGGACTGAAAGAATTATGGCTTGCTCCTATCGAACTGGCTTTGAAATGGGGAGAAGAGAGTGAGAGAGCGAGAGAAAGGAGGGAGAGAGAGAGAGAGAGAGAGAGAGAGAGAGAGAGAGAGTGAGAGTAAGAGAGTGAGAATTAAACAATAATTGGCTGCAATATATATAGTAAATAAGAACAGGTGGGAGAACATTCAAGGAATAGTGTAGTGAACAAACTAAATTACAAAGGTAAAATTTTCGGGGAGAATTCTCACACTTTGTCAGTAAAAAGATAGCTCTTCAATCCTCACTGACTAAGGGCGAGAAGTCTCCCCGAAAATTTTACTGTGTAGTGGCGGGGAGAGATGAAGAGAGAAAAAGAGAGAGAGTGAGAGAGATAGAGACAGATAGATAGTCTTAAATAAATTTTTCTAAAAGTACACTTATTAAAGAATGTATTTATGAATTTAACTACGATGGCTAAGCCTATCCCCTAATCTGCCCTTTCGACCAGTATAGTGGTCATACCTTTTATACTCATTGTCTACAATGACTAGTAAGATAAATTTCTGAATGTACTCTCATACATTTCTACCTTTAATGAAGAGCTCTCAAAGAATTATTTCCCACTGAATTATAGGAAGGACAGCTAGAGAATAAATATTACATCTCCTCAGTTTCCAAATTGTTCTAGAGGAGTATAATTATCAGAAATAAAAAGAAATATATATATATAATAGTTACTATGACATAGTGAAGACTGTTAATGAAGACTCTCATTAATTTGATGATACTCCAAGTTAACACTGCAGATACGGTTATTTTGAAAATAAATAAATTATTGAAGCCTTCTCATTCATGACATTAATGGAAGTATTTTGCGTACTCTCTTAGTGCGCCTGACTTCTGGCGCAAATGAAGCTGTAAAATAACGTGGTGAGTTATAGGAACCTTGAAAGTACGTACAAGGAATGGGAAGTGCTGACAAGGGGTTTCTACCCACAACTCTCTCACGAGCACCAAGATCACTAAGAGCCTAGCACTCCTTTAGCAGTTCGTATAACCTTTCTGCAACGACATTATTTAATAAGAAAAACTATCAAGGGTGCACTTCCCAGGAGGGAGGTTATTTGCAAATAAGAAGGAAATGACGTAGAGTTAATTGCAAAGGTCAGACCATTGAAGAAGCAGCATGTTCGTCTCTTTTTGTGAACATTGAATCGTCTATGTACATGTTATAAATCTTAATGATCCTGGAGTCCGTTAGCCTCCACTGTTATCCACTCTTAAATATTCTCCTGCATGCATTTCTTGTTGTGGTAATTGTATGCAAATAGATTCGAAGGGCTGTAAGATTGCCTAATCAATTACTATTTCTTTTATAATCTCACGACCTTTATGGAAGGAGACAGAGACGAAACGCTAGGCAATGTTCCATTAGATTTGCAGATAACAGGTACTCCACTATTCATTTAAATATAATTACAATAAAGAATACAAAAAAAATGACGTAAGAGAGAATAAAGTTATAATAATAGAACTAGAAACCATAAAAGCAATGATGTCACCGTCAAGTTGATCGAATAATCATTTGGCAAAATGATAATTTGGACAATAACTAATTTTTTCTTCCCAAAAATGTTTTACTTCTCACATTGCATTTCGGCTTTTTGTTTCCTTCATTAGGTGTTAGGTTGATAAATGGTAAAAATTATCTCTGCCAGAAAATACAGTCACTTCTCGCCTAGCACCTAATTTACGCGAAAAGCTTCATTTGTGCGACGAGTAAATATTTTGGAAGCGTAAAATAAATCATTTGAATAAGCGTATGGTTATCCAAACACCGACATCCTCTGTATACTTGGATACATTATTCGTGTCTTATTAGCATGGCTGTTAATTAATTAAAACTATAATTCGGCACACCAGAGCTGCGTCATCTAAGGTGACTTCCTATTTTTCATTAAATAAGAGTAGAGGAGTAATTTTAAGAGAAGCACGGAATGTAGAGTGGGGGGCTCAGAGCTATCCTAGCTTCATTCGAAAATTTATTGTTCAATAAGCGTTTTTTTGTAAAAGTACTATAGAACATAAACAATAGAAAATTACTTTTTGCACATATTATGTTCTTTTTCATAACTCAAATATGATCACAGATATTACAATTATAACTTTTACTCTCCTCTAACCCCCTTTTACTATAGTTTGTTTTCAAGGAAAAAACAAGGTGACGTTGTTGGTTTTCGTCAACAATTCAGCAATAATATCTACATTCTAATCAAATATATACCATATAAATTTAAATTGTGCAGTCAAAATTCCATAGAACTCAAAATTAATTAACCTCAACGTAAATTTTCTGTCCATTCAATTATATTACGATTGTTTAATTTTCTTATTAATAATAATTTGTTTACTTTTCCTCATACAGTCCACAGAATCCAAATATCTTGTTATCCAGTCCTTAAAACCAGCCTCAAAATCTCATCAGCCATATAAAATAAAAAAATGTATGTTCTGAAGAGGAACATTTAAATCGAAAAGGAAATTAATGAAAGGAAGGTAATGAAGAGCCTAAATAACAAATTTCGCTTCAATATTTTAGAGATAAGAGGATCCACATGGTGTAACATTCATAAACAACTTTCTTAAAATGCGTTTATTTTTTTTATTATATATTATACAGTTTACAGCTATATTGTTTGCACATTTCTTCGTAACATATATAACATACGTGCATAGAACTCTAATTTTGAGACCCCCCAGTATTTAGCCATACAGTTCGGCGGAATATACAACAAAATTATCTTCAGATAAAAAGGAAAATAAATTATCACATTATCCATCAAGTTAAAATTCCATTTACAGACTATCAGTGCTCCTACAACTTCTGTAATTCATTAAAGATTTAACCTTTTCTTAAGAAATTGAGGAAGTACATCTGAGTTGATAAAAAATGAATATAATATGCTATTTCTGTCATGTGAATTGCAATTTAGGACTTAAAGCCTCAAGACTTAGCTGCTGTGGTGTTGAACATTCATGAGTGCCAAAGTATTTTGTTAAGCTATATGTTCTTCACTTTTGATAATATTTTAATATCCTACAAGATGTTTTCTACATCAATTCACGACACTTTAAACTTTTAATATGTTTACTATAAATTAGTTAATAAAAGACAGGAATCAGGATTATTTATAGGGCGTAATAACCTAGAAGTTGATTGTCCTTCAATGATCTACTACTACTACTACTACTATTTTAAACTTTTAGTAGTAAATTTGTTGGTGTACGGTCAAGGTTCAACCTCCATTTGAAATTTTGGTTTTATCATTCCAGAATATCAAATCAGATCAAAGTCTGGGATTTGGCCAGTTTGAATAATAACAATATTTAGTCAGTGACTTATGGATAAACATTGGGATATCCTTACAAGTTTTTCTTCGGACTCCTGCTGACGCCGAAGAAGAAAGCGCACGCGGGTGACTGCCAGTGCTCACTCCAGGACGTGGTGGACACACGCGGCAGTGCAGATCCTCTGCAGAGATTGCCTGGCGCCCTCTCACCTCGAGGGCACATCTTAAAGAGGTCGCCACACTCTCCACGACCGCTCTGACCCGGACCACGGCCAGAGAGATGGACCTTTCTCCGGGGAAATGCAGACGCCCCCGCTAGATCCGGCGAGCGTCAATTAGAAATCCTCCCTCGTGTGCCCTTCGAGAACGCATTGAAGCCGACCCTCCTCCATCGAACGCATATCGAGTTTCCTTTCAGTCGATACTGGATACGTCAGTTAATGGTAAACGTTCAGGTATTCGCTATAGCAAATCTGCATTGCAATGTGTATTGGTACAAGTGAACAAATAAAATGTATTCACAAAACACAAATATACACTTACTCATAGTCCTAGATATATGAATAGATAAGAATATAGATAGATAGAGATAGAGAGAGAACGAGAGAGAAAGGAGAAAGAGAGAAAGAGATAAAGAGAGAGAGAGAGAGAGAGAGAGAGAGAGAGAGAGAGAGAGAGAGAGAGAGAGAGAGAGAGAGTAGATTAGATTAGATAATATTACTAACTCCCCGCATTTTACTCCGAGTTAAAACCCCCATGTAAGACTAATATGCCGTCTTATAGTCGAAGGACTCTCGTTATATCTGAAATTTATTTTTTTTAAATTATGAAATTAATTGTCGTATGTAATCCCACGTTAAATTTTCTACAAGAAACACAAAGGGAGCCAGACAAAAATGTTACTACCTCAGTGGGGAATCGAACCCGGGTATGACTGGTATAGAAAAGAGTGTTGTGAACACCTAAAAAGAAAAAAATTGCAATGAGTAAAATTTTTGGGGAGACTTCTCGCTCTAAGTCAGTGAGGATTGAAGAGCTATCTTTTTACTGACTAAGTGCGAGAATTCTCCCCGAAAATTTTACTCTTTGTAATTTTTTTCTTTTTGTTTGTTCACTACACTCTTCCTTGAATGTTCTCCCACCTGTTCTTATTTACTATATATATGCAGCCTCGTGTGTTTAATTCTCACNTATATATATATATATTTACATCTTATTTTTGTGAAACGCTGGATGAAATCATAATGGCTGAAAATGGTCGAGAGGGTGGAGGAGAGAGAGTTGAAAGAAGTCTAAAATTTAATATTTTAATAGTTAGGGATACGTAAAAACGTTTCAAACAAAATTGATGGTAAACGTAGTTTTATGAAATATATGATCCATAATAATCCATTAAGAAAACTTTAAATTAAAATTAATAAACAAATTCGCTACTTAGGATTTTCATAGTTATCCCTTGAAATAATTAATTTTGGTTGAAATTGGATGAGGTAATGAGTGGTTCAGAGGAGACTAAAATTTATAATCATATATTTGTTGTTATTTAAGACACAAAAAAGTTTATAACATGTAATAGGTGTAATATTTATTTTTATTAAGTTTATATTGTGTTACATTTTCACTTAAAATTCTTATAAGAGTAGAAATTTAAGAATTTAACTATTTACGGGTCAGTCTCTTTCACTTTAACTCTTTCATCCCGGTCAGTCTAGGGTAATTTGTAGTGCTCATACCTTTAAAGGTCATTGTTATCTCCGGCTTGTGAAATTAAATATCTTCACTTAATAATAAATAAATACATTTTTAGTGAAACATGGGAAATCAACTTAGAACACTCAGATCCTGCATGAAGGACTTTATAAATACATAATGTAATATTCAAATAATAAACAACTATAATACAAAAATGGTACGAAATTTAGATATTTACATGCTTTTTATTTTTAGAAAGTGAGTGTTTTATTATTTCAGACTAATAAATTAAATACGTAAATATTTATCCTTGTATCTTTTAGGTAAACTTTAGAAGGAATTTTGTTATAACTAAAATATCTAAATTATTTTGGCAAAATTTTCTCCCAGAATAAGCTGCTCACTTATGCAAGGACATATATTAAAGTTTTTTACTTTGTGTATTCAATATTTTAAGAAAAAAAAAAAAAAAGAAAGAAAAGAAAGCGCTATAGAAATTAGAAGCAGGATAACCTAGCTGTGAGTGAGAGGTGTTGAGAGGTTTGAATAGACTCACGCCATGTGCATGTCCTTGGATGTGGGCCGGTGGTGCAGAGGAAGAGCGTGGCAAGGATTAGCCAGGAAACTAGTCAAAGAGAATGGTACACCTAATCCGGCGAGACCTACGAAAGTCATGTCGGCTGGGGGAGGGTTTTCTAAGGCCTCTGCAAGAGGAGGCTTCTAGTGAGAGCTTCCCTCCCAGCTCGCTATATAACTTACATAACATAAATATAAATAATAATGGCAAAACTGCAAATAGAGAATTTCTGTATAAAATTGAGCTAAATCAGGTTCTTTTTGCGAATCGTTCGATAAGGGTTGATATCGGAAGAAGAGGAGGTGAGATATAGAAAAAAGACCACATGGAAAAATTCTTAATATCTTTAGAAACAATTATTTTTTATCTATATCTTATCATATAAAATATGATTTATTAATTTTATAATTATTGATCGCCTCCAAAACATTAATTCCCAATGTGTTCAGAGTCTGCTTGAAAGAAAAACCTTATACGCTCATTGCTTTCTGAAATTTTCAAGAAAATAAAATTAGTCCTCAATCTGGAGGTAAATTTGTCGAACGACGAGTTTTATGAGGAAAGGATTGTCAGGAAATCGGTCTTGGTAGTTGGAGAATTAAAGACTTACTTATATCCAGAGAAGGTTTTATTTAAGCCAACGTTTCAGCCTGAATTTCAGGCCTCCATCAGAGCTGAAAATTTTTTAAAAAAAACACAAACATGTCTACAGAAATATGTCTAGGTAACATTATTTATTCATGAGTTACATTATTATATATAAACATAATTCTGTATTATTTTTGTATGTTTTTATTACAAATTCAGCCCTGATGAAGGCCTGAAATTCAGGCCGAAACGTAGGCTAAAATAAAAACTTCTCTGGTTATAAATTACTTTTTGATTCTTCTGCTCATAAAATTACTCCCCAAACACACACATATATACACACGAATCACGCGGGAAATTAACGTGTTGTACGCAGCTCCTGCGTGACTGACTATTTTTCAGTAGTAAATCTGGCTGGCCAGTCAGAGACAGCTTGTGTGTCATCCTTCAATGACGGCGTCGAAATATATCTATTAGTTATCTCCATCTGAAGACTCCCGAACGGTACTTCTTACGAGTTGGTGAGTCATTCCCAGTTCTCCAGCTACACTGATTATACTCTCGTTCATTTTATATATTTTTTTTGTGGGGGGGGGGAGGGGCGAGGGGAGAGAAATTTTTTTCTTTCAATTGGTGTGTGGGTAGTAGAAACGGATTTACAGAGGTAGTGCAGTTGACATCATACTTCATCTCTCGTTTAAATTTTTTTGTTGACCAAAAAAAAATTTAATTTAAATCCTCAGTCGATCATAGGGCTGCTCAAAGTTTGACATGATATGAAACATTAGTGGTCATAAGCTCAAGGGCTATACCCCCTCCCCACAAATGAGAATATTCTTGTAAGTTTAACATTAACTATCCTTTATAGAAGTTAATTCTGTATAAGACGAAAAAAATAAAATAAAGTAAAAAAGTGTTATATCAAAATTTACTATCATCATTTCACAAATTTCAATAGATAATTCTGACTTATGCGTTTTGAATTCCAAAAAATAATAACTTTATAAATTAAAATACATATAGCATATTTAATTTTAAGATGTATTTTTTTAGTCAAAGTAAATTTTTAATTTTAAGGTAAAAATTATTTCTTTGATCAGTCAAATCAAAGCGAATAGCGGATCCTACTTACCAGACACCAAAAATGATAAACACACACGCATATATATNTTATAAAATTTTACGAAAAACTCATATTCAGGATATATGTATATATAGTAGATGGTTCTCTCCATCCACCACTCCCATTGTTCTGAAAGAGGATATATAAATATATATATATAATCTGTATGCCCTCGTGAGCGCTCTAGAGGTTAGTTTTCAGTTTTTCTGGCTAGCAGCTGTTTTAAATGCAAAACGAAAGACTTTGTTGAGTTAAATCGGGCGAATAGGAGTTGAGAATACATGGAATGTCAAACGTTAAATTTAGCATTTTAGCGGGCTACTTTACTTAGTTTAGAGTAAGTGAATTTGTGAAATTCAACACAGATTTGTTTAGTGTCAAATGAAATATTTATTTGCTAATAATGTCTGATTGGACAAATGGAAGTGGGGGATAACCTGCAACAAGTGTGAGTATAAAACGTTTTTTTCAATAAAGCTGCCATAATACTTAGGTTAGACTAATGAAAGAAAGATACGTTTACTTATAAAATGAATTTAAGATGGGAGGGGTGGATTACCAGAAATGTCAAGTGTGAGTACCAGAGTTTTTTCGCTGCAGCAGGCGTAAGAGTAATGTTTCGATGCAGCTTAATTTGGAGTAATGTAACTCAATACAGATATTTTTATCGACAACAAAATATTTTAGGGGCTTCTAATCAAAAAATAATAAAAAAGTAAGAGAACGAGTTTATCAGTGCGAGACTTCGCATTTAGTTACTTTTATAAATGAAATTTGACACATCTCTTCTAAAAGTAAATTGAAAGACTAAGTTAGTTTTAGGGCCAAATTGGAAGAATTTAAAGTGGGAGTAATAAAATATTTTACACAGCAGCGGGCGTAATTTTTAGTTTAGACGGACTTGTTTTACATGTATAGTCAAATTAGGTCTCACGTCAATGTGTATTCTCGAGCGTCATCTTGTTAAAAATCTGTAAAAACACAACATATGCAGAAAGAATGTCTATTAATATTCTAAAATATTTATTTTTCTAAGAGCTACTTCTAGTAGCAGTACCATAGCAATCCACCTCCATAGCATAGCAATCCTCCAGAGCAGTAATCCTCCATAGCAGTCCATTGCAATTCTCTCCATAGCATAGCACTCCATAGCAGTCCATAGCATAGCAATCCTCCCATAGCAGTCCTCCATAGCAGTCCTCCATAGCAGTCCTCCATAGCAGTCCTCCATAGCAGTCTATAGCAGTCCTCCACAGCAGTCCCTCCATAGCAGTCCTCCATAGCACCATAGCAATCCTCCATAGCAGTACCATAGCAATCCTCCATAGCATAGCACTCCATAGCAGTCCATAGCATAGCAATTCTCCATAGTAGTCCTCCATAGCACCATAGCAATCCTCCATAGCAGTACCATAGCAATCCTCCATAGCATAGCACTCCATACCACCATATATATATATACACACAAAAGGAACATTTAAGTAATTTCTGAAATAACTGTGACTACTTCACAGTGAAGCAGAAGTTACTGTTGCCCAAAGAGATGAAACGTGATCAAGACGAACCGGATCTTGTGACTCCTTCGTCCGATGACTTCTTTAGAAATGCCTGAAAAGACAATCTGACAGGCATCCCCGGTGATTTTTCACCAACTTACCGTTGTGTCTGAGGGCACATTAACGGCGGAGAGCCTAGTAATTATTTACCGCGTTCTTCTTCAAGTCAGTAAGTCTTATCGGTAGTGCCTTGAAGGAAGATAACAAATGTCCGACCCACAGTGGCAACATCAATAAAGCAGATTTACCCACGTATCGTTAAAGATGTTACGTCATAAATTCCAGTTAAATTAAATTCGAGGGCTATTTCAAAACATTAAATGGAGGATATTTCTAAACCATATGCAGTTTGTTCAATTTTATTTATTTTTAATATTTAGCAGATTTCACGTTAGGAAATCATGCTATTCATCATGGCGTGAATTTTGAAAAATTTCAGGAACAAAAGACATTTGAGATATTACACATATGATCTTTTAGAATATAAGTAAAAAGATATTTATATTTATATGAAATGACTGTCTGCTTAGTGTCCCCAATAAATTACATATTTATATTAAATTCTGCTTTGAGCTTATTTTTTTCAAACCGTTCGTTGCACGGATGTCAGCCATCATCGAAAAAAAGGAGGGTTAAGATGAAAAAAAAAAAAAAAAGTTTGAAATCTTAATATTTCCGTTATTATTAGTGCACCGAAAGAAGAAATATAAAAAAAGATTGGTTTAAAATGGAATTTTATAGCATTTATATTATTTAACAATTTAAAAAAAAAGGTATTAAGAAAGTAGTAGTGACTGTTTAGCGGGAACTCTAGCTTTTAAAATATAGAAATCAAATTCATTATTTAGGATATTCATAAAATCTTAAAATTTTTCATTTTTGATCGAAATATGATAAATGGTTGGGAAGAGGGGTATAGAGAGACCAAAATTTATAACCGTAAAATCGTCACTGCTAGTAGTGTTACGATAAACTTTATAAATGATAATAGAGGTTGAATGTAATTTTATAATATTTACATTTTATAAAATTTTACGAAAAACTCATATTCAGGAAGAAATTTAAGAATGTAGTTACAATGTGCGAGCGCTTCCTAACTCTTCCTGCTCTGCAAATTTAGAGTAAACTTTGGAGCTCAAATATTTTACACAGATTTTTATCTACGTAAATTAAATATCGACCTTTACTCTTATTTATATCCAAACTTATTGAAACATGGGTAATATGCTTAGATTACGGAGCTTTTGCGTGAAGGATTTTTATTTTTGGAGGTAAATTTGTTTTCGGCGATTCGGCCTGTATTTCAGGCCTTCATTAGTGCTCACTATGAAAAATATACAAACAGAAATAATACAGAAACATGTCTATATGTCATAATCCAACAAAGAATAAGCAAATATAAATATAAAACTGTATGTAATGGACTGTATAAAATGGATACTGAATATAATGGAAAGAAAAAAAAATTTTTTTCCCCTAAATGTTATAGAGAGGGAGAAACACATGTTACAGACTCACTTAAGCCTGGAATGTCTTTGCTGAGAACCGTTCTAGCCATATGTTTTTATATCGAATTATCAGGAACACACCTAGAGTTTTCTGAGCCATAACAAACAGAAGTACAGAAAGAGAAAATACTATGTACATCCACATAATAACTATTCCCATTAACAAGTCATTATAACTCACTATGACCTATTCCTAATAAATTCTTCTTTTTGAAAATATCTTCTCCCCTTCTATAAAATATCTCCCTGGCGTCAAGGACCAAAGGTTGACACGCCATTAAAAAAAAAAAATTATTATTATTATTTTATATACCAAATGACCTTTGACTCAAGAGTCCAGGGGGATAAGTACTACGTAAATTACCGCGTATTTATGCATGCTCAATTTATATTCAAAATTCTTTTAATAAATTTAAAATTTATATTTTAACCGTCCCTAAAAATCTCTGGAAGCTAAAATAACGCAGGGATGAAATATAGTAAGCCTACCGCATGATGTAAGTCGTCCACTCTCATTTCGGCTGATTGACCAATAGTAGACTTTAAAGGTGCCCAGGAAGAAATAACTCCTTCATGAGTTTAATTAAGTTCAATAGGAATAGCTGACTTATAAGGTCACTTAATAAGTTCGCTTATTGCCTGCAGCCTGGCTCCATCCTTGTATGCAGCGGCTTAAATGAACTGTGGTGATGCAGTTGATGGCTTATTAATTGCTCTGTAACGTTCAGAAATGCAGGGATACATAGAGTAATTACTGTTAGCTCGGGTTCCCATGAGAAGACGGAAATGACTGGCTGGGACTAAGTGCAGGGGAAAGAAACATTATGCAGTACCCTTAACAGGATGCAGTACTCAAATATTACACGACTGCATGAAACGGTGATACATAAATATCTGTAGAGACGGGATGTGAATATGTGAAGAGATCAGGTAAAAAAGAATAAGAATTTGTGAAAATATGAGTTAAGAAAGTATATACATTTGAGAAGAAATGTGGTAAGAATAAGTGTAACTTATTGAAGAGATTAGGTATGAATTATTGTAAATTTGTGAAGAGATGGGGTAAGAAAGAATATACATTTGTAAAGAGATGGGATAAGAAATATTGTAAATTAGTGAAGAGATGAGATAAAAAAGAATATAAGTTAAAGGGAAATACAAATAAGGTACATAGAGACAGAGTGAGAGACACTAAAGGTCCAAGTTACCATAATCCAAATACTTATGCGCGGGGTTTTTCTCTCGAAAGCCTGCCCATGACCGACTCAAAATTATTTCTAGTGGCAAGAAAACAAGTTATAATTGGAGACATTCACACTCATGAAAGTAATATAAACCTTGACATACAAATCAACTATAAAATATCCCCACACCCCAGCAGATTTCCCATGTTATATCAACATCACTGTCTCCGTATAACACCCACAGTTCCTTTAATTCCCGCTCTTCACTTATGCATACCCACCTGAATATAGTTTATACCCGTCCCTTCTACAACAACCCCTACTCGCCCTACACATTTATCACATTTTCTAAATCTATAAATTGAAAGTTTTTCTACGATTTCCCTAGTCTAATTCTAAAAAGTATATATAGGATTAGGATTAGGATCAGGTAATAGGCCGATCAACATCGTGGTTATTACGCCCTGACTGCTGGGTTAATTAAATTTTTTCATGTATGCCTGTTTCTCTTAAAATGCATATAAGTTTACCTACATTGGATTCATGGTTTGCCAGGGATGCCGACAGTTATCTTGGGAGATTTTTGCATGTAAATAGGTTAGTGTAATATGGGCATTCCTCGATGAAATGTTGAACGCTCATTTGAGAGCTATGCATTAAGGGCATATTGGCGGTTGATCTTTAGTGATTAGATGCATGTGGGTAAGATTGGTGTATATATATATATATATATATATATAATTTATAACTAAAATTCGAATAGAAAATGAAATATGTTAGGCAATGATGATTAAGAATACACTTCAGCACTCTTGTAAGTGTGGAAAAGTAATGATATTTTTTTTATATTTTTAATAAAATGATGACTATCTAAAAAGAAATGAGTATATTTCTGACTGTTTGATAAAAAATAATAAATATTAAAAAAAGAATGGTGACATAATAAATATTCAATACATAAGTTGCCTTATGTAACATAAAGATGTGTAGTGCCTTGATGCTATATGGTTTCATGTTCACATCTTCTCTCATCTGTACTCTTTAATCTAAGCTATGAGCTCCAAAATTGTTCCCCAGTAACCTCAATATATACACAGCACCTACATATATACAACGGTGACACATTTGCGTTGCTCTGGGGGAAAAAAAAAGTTTACGGTATCACTCATAGATGACACCCGAATTTTCAGGTGACATGAGGAAATAAACCCCTACAGAAAATCAAAGGTCCTCCAGAGTTAGAAGGGTTTGGAAAAACTAACCAATCCCGAATCTATATGTCTGTACGAGTGTGCGTATGGCAAGTATAGGTCTGGCCAAGCACAAGCAAGTTCTACATGGAGCGGCTAAAGATCCCTCGTGTCATATGCTGAGGTAATAATCCCAATGAGGTTCACCACGAAAAATAATACTGTTCAGGCACTAAAGGACATATTTTCGAGGTTTGGAGTACCAAAAACAATTGTAACCAACAATGAGCCTCAATTGACAGTTAACGATATCAAACAATTTTGAAATAGTCTGAATGTTACTCATTTCAGATCTGCACCATACCACCCCAAAACAAATGGACTTGTAGAAAGGGCTTTAAGAACATTCAAGAACAGAGTTGCTCAGTCAAAAACAACCGGTTCTGTCGTAACTAATCAGGTTCAATAATTTCTTATCTACTAGAGAAATGCACTACAAAACACAACAGGACGCTCGTCGGCGCAGGTGATGTTAAGAAGACGGTTGCGTACACCAGACATGACGCACAGGATCGACGCTCAGGTGACGAAGCAGGCCATCTACCATGATATAAGACTGAAGGTAAGGAGTTTTGAAGAAAGATAGCAGGTCTGGGTGCTTAACACGTCTGCGAAAGGCTACGAAGCTGGATAGGTCATCGAGAAGACGGGGTCGTCCTTCGTCGTTCTAGGTGGAGATCAGCGGGAAGACTGATTTTTCTTAATATTTTAGTTTACTTTGTTAATTTTGTTCGTTTTCTTTTACTTTAATATTATTTGTTCATGTTCTTATTTTTTTTTCATTGTGTTCGTTTTGTTATTCCTTTTTCGGATATATTAACCGGAGGGAGAAATGTCGGATGCTGAGGTTATCTTCGATGTTCAATCATATTTCATTCAATAAAAGGACTTCTAACAAGTAACATGCCTCTGAAGCTGAACCATTATTCACTATACTACATTATATCGGTTCTACAAAGAGTATAAGCCTCCCCTGCCCCAATTCTCAGCCGATGCAGCCAGGAATTCCTAGGAAGCCCACAGCTACCCCCCAGTGGTATCCTTCACCCGCGTGACGACATCTCTCGACCTCTCGTACGCCGCCAGGAAATAGTCGCTTTGTCCCCCCCCCCCCCTGCGTGCGTTATCTCTGACTCACCCCTCGACTATGCCGGACCGCGGATTGGATCCGGTCTCCTCCCCAGACGGCGGTACTAACCTCCCTTTCATGGGCCATCAAAGAAGCCACTCATTCAGGAGGTGGCTAATCCGAGACAGGCCTGACTTGCTATCGTCTGTCTGATAAGCAGTGGCAGTTATTCCAATACCCGAGACTATCTGTCTTCACTAAATACCATCAATTACTAATTTACAAGATATCATTAACCATTAACCTTTGTGCCACGTAAACATATTCGTCCGAAGATTTCCCTTAGGGAAATCAAGTTATTCACATTTGTTCTATGACATATGTGGCAAATTTCAACGGACCTTTACAGATCCGGCAACATATGGACCTTCAATACACACACACACACACACATATATATATATAGGATTAGAATTAGGATCAGGTTATAGGGCGATCAACATCATGGTTATTACGCCCTGACTGTTGAGGTTTATCTAGGGTTAAATCTGTTATCCATTCTTTTAAATGTTTTCCGTATTTTAGTGCTTGTTTACATTACGTTATATAGTACTTGGTGTGCAATAAGTTATATTCGTACACACACCTACACACAAACATACACAAATATAGATACAAAACCATTTTAAAAGCAGAAATATAAATTAAATAACTTAAAAAGAAAATTAACAATTAAAATTGAAACAATAAATAAACAATTTTAATATAGCAACAATATAATACAATTAGATTTATATAGTGAATACTACAATAAAACATAAAGCANATAATTGTAATCAGTAAATGACGAGGAGAGATTATCGGTAGACCATAATAGATATAAAGGTATATTTGAAATTTTGGAACATTTATCTTCGGAATTGTTCCGAAAATTAAATTTTTTTTTTCATAATGAAGATATTTAAGAATGGTTGTTGAGCATTATCCTGAATTTGATATTCTTCTTGACAATTGATTAATTTGTTCGTTAATGACTGAAATTAGTAAAGGGTTGATTACTTATTTTATCTTTTTTTATTATTTTTTTTATTTTTTTTTTTTCTGTACACAAAAGAAGATTCAAAAATATTAAATTCATACATAAATTTCAATTTGAATAACCAATTTAAGCATTCGTACTGTATAATACTTGCGTGAATTCTCCAATTCAGACATATATATTACTGAAACAACTATTTACTCTAAATAATTCGTCACTCAGAAGCTGCGTAATATAAGCAGATTTCCTATGTTTAATCAAGATAAAAATAAATAAGTGTAAATGGCATATTATAATATGAGATTTACTTAGACCACTATGACTTTGTTCCTGTCTAACCGGGAAGGAAGAGTGAATATATAAATATATAAAAATTCTGAACGTCCTTTAGCAAAAAGAATTTTTTTTATTAAAATATTATATAACAGAGATGTCAGAAAATAAATTTTTACATCAACTACGTTCTGTAAAGTTATGTGTAATATTTACATAGGTCAACAACGAAGATATGCGAGTATACATTTTTGTCCCTCCCTGAACCCTCTCTTTCTCTTATTCAATTTGATATAAAAATTAATTGTCAATATTTTTCAATGAAATACCTAAATATCCTAAATACATTATTTTTAGAATTATTATATCTGAATTTTAAAAATAAGAGGGCTTGTTCAACACTCGAAATACAGCTTTAGGAATGCTTATTAATTTGAGTTTTTTTTTTTTAAATATTGTAAGAAATAAATGTTTTAAAAATACTTTTCACATATTTTTGAATCCATACATATTTTTGATAACGCAAGAAATTTATGATTTCTAAATTTGGCACTTTCTTGAATCCCTCCTATCCTGGACAGGCTTCAGCCTTTAACGATTTTTTCCAACAGTTTGCAAAAAAAAAAAAAAAAAAGAAAAAAAAAAGAAAAAAAAAGCGCTTAAAAGCTGAATTTGGTTTCATTTTTAAAGAATTTCTAACGCTACAGAGAAATATTTTTAAAATACTATAATTTTATGCTCTGGAAATCTTCCAATTTGGAGCAAAGTTGGAAAGGAAAAGAATAAATTAATGTTGTGGGTTATGCATAATTTGAAAAAAATAAATAAATAAAATAGCATCCATTGAGAGTCATTAATGTTACATCGTGTAAGTTCCGGAAGAAGTACATATTTAGATTAAGAGATTGAAAAAGTAAAATAATGCGTTACACTTGCGATTAGTGATAGAAAGTATGAGTAAAAATCAATAAATATCATTTAGTGTAAATGCAGGGAGTTTCAACCATCAAAAAAATGGAAAAAAATAAAATAGATAGCAGACAGATAGATAGATAATAAAATATTTCAAAGTAAATATTTTAATATGAGAAGCATAGATTATCCTTGTATCCTGCTTGAAGAAGAAAATGGACAAAAGTTCCAAAACCGGTCCTGTCGACGAGGAGGTCGTGAGCTCCCGCTAACCGGGTCATCCTCCAACGAGCAGGTACACCTAAGGGCGAGAGGGTTCGTGGGCGAGAGTCGAGTCACTTTCTCCCGTAAGGGCCATCCGAGATTACCATAGGAACCAGAGGGCCCAGGGCAGCCACTGGGTTAATGTCCCAATCCACCTTGTACCCGTCTAATGGCTCCCTCGTGGAAAGTAACAGCCCTGTGTTTTCGGCCTGGAAAGTGACAAGAGCACCATTATATTTCCCCGAGGGGGAAGGCGGGAGACAAAAGCCTGTTTGACAGCCCACAAGCTCAGACAGCCAGGCAGACATTGACAGAAAATGTCAAATTCCGTCAATGTTCAACGTCAATTGTTAGAAGGGTATTAGCAACAACACGATAGATATAATACCTAGCTGTATTCGCATTCCTGAAATAGAATACTCACATTTTCATTTTTTTTTCAAAAAGTTATTTTTGTAAAACCACTTCCTTTAGAGGTATCATAGGATAACTGTGGCTGCACATCAAACACAAGGTAGGTAGCTTGACGGTTTCCAACAATGTCAGCTACGTCTGATCATAAACATAACTTCACTATGTTGGTGGTGTAGATAATCAAGGCCATTGTCCACTTGCTATTTTCACTATATTCAAAACCATCAAGAACAATTTTCAGAAGGTGGGAAGAGCAGTGATTTCGGTCACAGTTTACTAAGAAGATGCTCTCGAACACTTATTATTACAAGTCACTAACGTTTACTCTATTCATGATTGCAATTGACTACGTTCAGTAGGTAGAAATAGAAGATCTCGATTATCTTTGACTGAATTGGTAGAGAGCATAATCACGACCATTAATCACTAGTTAGTCGATTAGGCTATATTGATCACTGCTCCTAGATTGGTAGAGTGCACAATCACGACTAGTAATCATTAGCTAGTAGATTAAGTGATCTCGACCAATGCCACGAAGTTGATAGAGTACACAATCACGACTAGAAATCTCTATTTAGTTGATTAGGCGATCTCGGTCACTGCTCCTAGGCTGATAGAGTACACAATCACGACCAGTAATCACTAGCTAGTAGATAAGGCAATCTGGACCACTGCTGCTATTTTGGTAGAGTACACAGTCACCACTAGTAATCACTAGCTAGTAGATTAGAGGCGATCTCGACCAATGCTCCGAAGTTGATAGAGTACACAATCACGACCAGTAATCACTAGCTAGTAGATAAGGCGATCTGGACCACTGCTCCTAGGTTGGTAGAGTACACAATCACGACCAGTAATCACTAGCTAGTAGATAAGGCGATCTAGACCACTGCTCCTAGGCTGATAGAGTACATAATCACGTCTAGTAATCAATATTTAGTATATTAGGCGATCTGGACGACTACTGCTATGTTGGAAATTTTTTCAAAAGTTGTTTATACCGAAGTGAATAAGTGGATTTCTTTGAGAAAAATTCGCCAAGTACCGCAAAAATACAAATAATAATTTCTTTCTAGGATAATATTTAAATTTGGATGAATTGTGAATTCTATAACGCAAATGGGCGGATTGCGTGTTGAAAGTGATAGTATCTTGCAAGGTCGTTTCATCTGTGGGCAAAATAATTACCCTGACTCCAGGGGCAAGCAATTACGAAATGAATGATAAGTTGTCATTAGGTGGACTAAACTAAATTGTTACTCTTGGATTCCCCCTCCCCGTTCTGACAGTTCTAATACGAATAAAAATTCGATTGCAGCAAAAGTAGGAGTTTTAGTTTAAATGAGAGGGACTTCAATAAATGTTACAGTTAATTTTCCAGTAAAATCTTAGATATTATTATAAATAAGCAGAGAAAGTTTGATTCCTACGTCTCTTTCAATAAACCGTTAGATAAGTTAATTAATGGCTGAAATTGTTCGAAGGGGTGATGGGTTTAAATGAAAAAAAAAAAAAAAAGAGGGGGGAGAGGTGGAGAGAAATTGTATTAGAATTGATCTATTTATAGCCATATGATATAACCTCTCTTACTGGCAAAAAGTCAACGAAAATATTTTACAAATAAAATATAAATTACAAACATTTACAACAGCATATTTATTCAAAAATAGAGGAAGATAAATAAAGAACAATAATATAATATATTAATAATACTAATTGTAGTATTCTAATGAAATTATAATATGAGAGATGGAGAAATAGAGCGAGAAACGAGAGAGTGGGAGGGTCGGGAAGGGTGAGTGAAAGGGGGGGGGGGGGTGGCAGAGAAAGGGTAGAAATGCTTTCATAAGGAAAGAACAGATACAAGTTCCTGTGACGAATAACGACTGGACTGGAATAACAAGTAAAAATGAGAAGAGGTCAAGAAGAGGTAATGGACAAGCTTGTCAAGGACTGACGTATGGCGCACTTCCCGCCCGACGTCGGAGTACCGGGGGAGGGGGAAGGGGAGGGGGAAATAAATCGTTGGTGAAGTTTATCAATCAATCCGGCAGAGAAATATGTATGATCTTTTCGTGATACGAACATTTGCAGAGAACGGTCCTGGAACCTGGCAAGAAACTCCTCTTACTAATGCTTCATCATGGGGAACTTTCTTTTTTATCACAGTATTATCAATATAAATTATTATTAGGATAATAATTAACATCGATAAAATTATATTTGTTCAATTATTTTCCTCAATATAAGAAACTAAAACAAAATACTGCGGCAATACATTTAATTTAACTTTGTTTTAAACCACTCTTTGATTCATTTAGATTCATCGAAAGAAACGGTTTGTACAGGAAGCCACTCTATTTTAAACGCCCATTGCACTGGGCAAGAGCCAAGTAGTGACACTGCAGGGATTGAAAGATCCGAAATACTAATGATATACAAATACTTGTTTTATTTTTTTTTTGGAATAATTTTAAAAATTCAATATATCTTACTAATTCTTAAGTTAATTTACTTTACCTTAGCAGCATATCTTACAATATGATAAACATAATTTAATTCCATAAAAATAACTTTAAAAAAAAAATCATGAAATTCGCTCATAATTATATAAATTTGTTTGTTTATTTTTTAAGAGATCATAATACAACAATAGTTGGAAATAATATTTCATTAATTATTAATCATAAAATCCTCTAAAAGTAAAAGTTAAGTGACGTTTTTAATTTTTTTAATCGATATTAGACTGTTTTTGCACCATTTAAAAACAATTATTAGTATAACTTGAAAATAATTAAAAAAATGAAAAAAACTCGCCAAATATTAAATTTTCTCAGAACATTAAAATTATAATGAAATAAAAAAAAATTATCAAATTTTCTTTCTAAAAAAGTTGTCTTTCTATCCCAGAGTGAAATCAGAGTTTTCAAATCCTTACAGTAAATTTGATATAGGGTGGGTATTTTTGAAATGATATTTTAAGCACGGCAGTGAACGCTACAAAAATTGTTAAAATGTGTGTAAACACTGTTTAAGCAATTTAGAAATATACCCTGTTGTTTAGTACATCTTTCATGGTATATAATAGGAACATGGAAGAAGAGTCGTAGAAGGACTATAGAACAATTATTGTTGTGAACTTGTCTGTATATTTTATGTTGATATTTAAAATTAAAAAGAGAAGAAAAAAAATAGGTCGTAAGAGAACGAGAAATGAGAAACAGCAGGTATTCCAAGACTGAAAGGTCTGCAGTCAGCCTCAGCCGACCAGCGTGGGATCGTAGCGGAAGCGTGAGGGAACACAATGACAGCCAGGACAGAAAAGGACATCTTTAAACGGCTATTGCACGCCCGTAAAACCCCAGGACCTCTTTAGAATGCGGCAAATAAATATCCAACCGCCGCAGGACAAAGAGGAAATTTAAGGACGAGATAAATCCGAACGGTCTGTATTGAAGCGGCCCTGCCTTCTACGAGGAACTATTGAGTTTTATGCTCAGGAGAGTAAGCACGCAAAAATTACTACCTACTTGTATTTGCTTATTAACCAATCATAATAGCGTCAAATGAAAAAAAAAAAAAAAAAAAAAAAACTAATAACGTGACCACATTTGCTTATTAATGGCAGATCTAAATTTCACCTAAATGTTCGTTATGCCGAGGCAACTCAGTGGTATTGGAGCACAAAGGGGATGATATACTTCATCAAGCACCCAAATTACATTTGCAGACATGCTGCTAATGATAACTTACAACCTGTTCACGTAGGCTTCGACGGTCGTCAGATGTATTTACCGTTTCTTCTTCCGGGTTGGACCGAGTCAAATTGTTTTTATTTGCCGAGATTTCGCACATCATGGGATGGCTTCTTCAGGGCTGAAAAGATAATGTATATTTCTTTTTTCATTCTCTTTTCAGCCCTGAAGAAGCCATCACATGATGTGCGAAAGCTCGGCAAATAACGACAATTTGACACGGTCCAACCCGGAAGAAGAAGCGGTAAATACAACTTATAACCTGCTGTAAACATATTATATCACATAAAAGACAGCACAGATAATTTGGTTAATTAAGGTTAGCAGTCCCTTAGCAGTCTTTAGCAGACCCTTAGCAGTCCCTTAGCAATCCCTTAGCAGTCCTGCAAAAGGCCAAGTAGACCCAGAGGGAAAAAACATGTTAAGGATGTATATATTTTCTATCAATGGGACACACTAGTGAATACGTGGTCAGCAAATTGTTCTTGCCGCCTGATTTTTTTCCATTCAATAAAGCATGGGCTGGGCGTTCCCTATGGGCACAGAGGATTCCTCTCTGGTTCATAACAAAGAGAATTATAGAAAGAAAGGAAAACAACAACTGTGTAGGGAATCTTGGACCCCTGGCTCGCGGTACCTTAGCCAGGAGACCTACACTTTGAGAGTGCATGCTAAGGTCTAACTGACCCCTTCCGGAAGCTGTGGCTGTGTGGAGAGGAGTACCACGCCAGATTTTTACTTCTCTAAGGCGTTGGTAAGTAGGTCTGGGAGCAGGACATCTTCTCGGCCTATTTGTCGCAATGTAGCCTCCCTCTGTCGCCAAGCCGGTTAGAGCGGAACACAAGTACACTTTACATTTTTTTCCCCCCTCACTTTTAATAGGGACTTTTTTTTTCCCTCCCTCCGAGACATAGAAAGTAGAAAACATCTTAATAAGATCCGTTAAGAAACTCTTCAGCCTTCCTACCCTTAATACTTATCTCTTTTTTTCACATGCTATGATTTTGGCAAATTTTTTAGAACTTGTAAAGTATAATAATAAAAATATTTATGTTTTTATATTCTCAGTCATTTAAAGCTGAGGGAGTATTTTTATAGATTCAAAACTGGATTTCTGTAAATCTAACTAGTTTAAATTTTTTATTATTAAATTATAAGTTTTAAAAGAATATCAGTAATCATCGCGGGTATTTTTTGTGTTTCTATCCTATCGTAACTTTAAAACTATTAATTAACTGTTAAGGGGTGTGTGTGTGGGGGAGGGGGTTACAAAATTATGATTCTCAATCACCGACTGACAAACCGTTGGAGGAGTTTGTTATTAGCTGAATTAATAGAGGGGTAGGTAGATTCAGAGAGAATTTAGAATTTAAAAACGAAATTGAAATAAACATAAATGAAACACGAAATTTATAATAGAATATCTCCGTTATTACAGCGAAAAATGTACGCTACATAATATGTGTAAAATGTAATTTTTTAACGGTAATTTTTATTTTCCCGCATTATTAGAAGAAAAAATAACTTAATAAAGATGTATTTAAGAATGTAAATTCTAGAGTCTAGTCTCATTATTATAAAACATGTAAATTAAATTAATTGTTTTGGTCTTCGTTTTGTAATTGTTTAATGGGTTTGTTTTTACTTAAAATCGGTCGAGATGTAGAGATAGAGGGAGATTTAGATAGATAGATAGATGGATAGATATGGAGAAAAATAAATAATTTATTGTCTGAGGACGGTGAGTCCTCTCTTACGGACAATACACATAGAATATTTAACAATTTTTATATACCTTAACTTGTAATAATAACAAAAAAAAAACTACACATTAATTAGAACGAAATAGTGATGTTCAATCTACTAATAAAATGCACATATATGGTAACAATACCAAAACCTCATTATCCTATTAATAATACATAAATAAATAACAATACAAATAAAATAAAAATGAAGAATAAAGAGGGGTATTACTTCAGAGCAATAATCACTAAAGTGCAAAAGATAGTCAGCCAACTGAAGTGAGGGGGGGGGGGGAGAGACCTTTAATTATTTGCTATAATTTGCGTCATGATAAGGTACAACGGAGATAACAGATGTAAAATTTAATTTTTTGATATTCATGATCTTAAAATTTGTATTTAAAAGAAATGCATACATTAAGATAACTATAAAGAATGAATATTATTTATTAGGTGGTCTTTAATCCCACGTAAATTTAGATAATTTTTTGGCCTTGGCTGGGACAGTTAGATTTTTTATTCTGTTCCCTTGCACTAAAAATTATCTAAATTTACGTGGGATTAAAGACCACAAAATAAATAATATTTATAAAATTAAAATTAAAATTAAATTAAGAAGAGTCATTTAAACAGCTTGACAATGTCAGCTCCTCCGAGCATGAGCGATATATTCGTCGGCCTCGGAGGTTGGACTCTCGACACTAGTGCGGGGAATTTAATAACTTATCAGACTTGTCTCGGTAGCATAAGTGGTAAATGCACCGGCCCGGATAGCAGGGGATCCAGGTTCGAGTCCTGGCTGGGACAGTTAGATTTTTTATTCTGTTCCCTTGCACTAAAAATTATCTAAATTTACGTGGGATTAAAGACCACAAAATAAATAATATTTATAAAATTAAAATTAAAATTAAATTAAGAAGAGTCATTTAAACAGCTTGACAATGTCAGCTCCTCCGAGCATGAGCGATATATTCGTCGGCCTCGGAGGTTGGACTCTCGACACTAGTGCGGGGAATTTAATAACTTATCAGACTTGTCTCGGTAGCATAAGTGGTAAATGCACCGGCCCGGATAGCAGGGGATCCAGGTTCGAGTCCTGGCTGGGACAGTTAGATTTTTTATTCTGTTCCCTTGCACTAAAAATTATCTAAATTTACGTGGGATTAAAGACCACAAAATAAATAATATTTATAAAATTAAAATTAAAATTAAATTAAGAAGAGTCATTTAAACAGCTTGACAATGTCAGCTCCTCCGAGCATGAGCGATATATTCGTCGGCCTCGGAGGTTGGACTCTCGACACTAGTGCGGGGAATTTAATAACTTATCAGACTTGTCTCGGTAGCATAAGTGGTAAATGCACCGGCCCGGATAGCAGGGGATCCAGGTTCGAGTCCTGGCTGGGACAGTTAGATTTTTTATTCTGTTCCCTTGCACTAAAAATTATCTAAATTTACGTGGGATTAAAGACCACAAAATAAATAATATTTATAAAATTAAAATTAAAATTAAATTAAGAAGAGTCATTTAAACAGCTTGACAATGTCAGCTCCTCCGAGCATGAGCGATATATTCGTCGGCCTCGGAGGTTGGACTCTCGACACTAGTGCGGGGAATTTAATAACTTATCAGACTTGTCTCGGTAGCATAAGTGGTAAATGCACCGGCCCGGATAGCAGGGGATCCAGGTTCGAGTCCTGGCTGGGACAGTTAGATTTTTTATTCTGTTCCCTTGCACTAAAAATTATCTAAATTTACGTGGGATTAAAGACCACAAAATAAATAATATTTATAAAATTAAAATTAAAATTAAATTAAGAAGAGTCATTTAAACAGCTTGACAATGTCAGCTCCTCCGAGCATGAGCGATATATTCGTCGGCCTCGGAGGTTGGACTCTCGACACTAGTGCGGGGAATTTAATAACTTATCAGACTTGTCTCGGTAGCATAAGTGGTAAATGCACCGGCCCGGATAGCAGGGGATCCAGGTTCGAGTCCTGGCTGGGACAGTTAGATTTTTTATTCTGTTCCCTTGCACTAAAAATTATCTAAATTTACGTGGGATTAAAGACCACAAAATAAATAATATTTATAAAATTAAAATTAAAATTAAATTAAGAAGAGTCATTTAAACAGCTTGACAATGTCAGCTCCTCCGAGCATGAGCGATATATTCGTCGGCCTCGGAGGTTGGACTCTCGACACTAGTGCGGGGAATTTAATAACTTATCAGACTTGTCTCGGTAGCATAAGTGGTAAATGCACCGGCCCGGATAGCAGGGGATCCAGGTTCGAGTCCTGGCTGGGACAGTTAGATTTTTTATTCTGTTCCCTTGCACTAAAAATTATCTAAATTTACGTGGGATTAAAGACCACAAAATAAATAATATTTATAAAATTAAAATTAAAATTAAATTAAGAAGAGTCATTTAAACAGCTTGACAATGTCAGCTCCTCCGAGCATGAGCGATATATTCGTCGGCCTCGGAGGTTGGACTCTCGACACTAGTGCGGGGAATTTAATAACTTATCAGACTTGTCTCGGTAGCATAAGTGGTAAATGCACCGGCCCGGATAGCAGGGGATCCAGGTTCGAGTCCTGGCTGGGACAGTTAGATTTTTTATTCTGTTCCCTTGCACTAAAAATTATCTAAATTTACGTGGGATTAAAGACCACAAAATAAATAATATTTATAAAATTAAAATTAAAATTAAATTAAGAAGAGTCATTTAAACAGCTTGACAATGTCAGCTCCTCCGAGCATGAGCGATATATTCGTCGGCCTCGGAGGTTGGACTCTCGACACTAGTGCGGGGAATTTAATAACTTATCAGACTTGTCTCGGTAGCATAAGTGGTAAATGCACCGGCCCGGATAGCAGGGGATCCAGGTTCGAGTCCTGGCTGGGACAGTTAGATTTTTTATTCTGTTCCCTTGCACTAAAAATTATCTAAATTTACGTGGGATTAAAGACCACAAAATAAATAATATTTATAAAATTAAAATTAAAATTAAATTAAGAAGAGTCATTTAAACAGCTTGACAATGTCAGCTCCTCCGAGCATGAGCGATATATTCGTCGGCCTCGGAGGTTGGACTCTCGACACTAGTGCGGGGAATTTAATAACTTATCAGACTTGTCTCGGTAGCATAAGTGGTAAATGCACCGGCCCGGATAGCAGGGGATCCAGGTTCGAGTCCTGGCTGGGACAGTTAGATTTTTTATTCTGTTCCCTTGCACTAAAAATTATCTAAATTTACGTGGGATTAAAGACCACAAAATAAATAATATTTATAAAATTAAAATTAAAATTAAATTAAGAAGAGTCATTTAAACAGCTTGACAATGTCAGCTCCTCCGAGCATGAGCGATATATTCGTCGGCCTCGGAGGTTGGACTCTCGACACTAGTGCGGGGAATTTAATAACTTATCAGACTTGTCTCGGTAGCATAAGTGGTAAATGCACCGGCCCGGATAGCAGGGGATCCAGGTTCGAGTCCTGGCTGGGACAGTTAGATTTTTTATTCTGTTCCCTTGCACTAAAAATTATCTAAATTTACGTGGGATTAAAGACCACAAAATAAATAATATTTATAAAATTAAAATTAAAATTAAATTAAGAAGAGTCATTTAAACAGCTTGACAATGTCAGCTCCTCCGAGCATGAGCGATATATTCGTCGGCCTCGGAGGTTGGACTCTCGACACTAGTGCGGGGAATTTAATAACTTATCAGACTTGTCTCGGTAGCATAAGTGGTAAATGCACCGGCCCGGATAGCAGGGGATCCAGGTTCGAGTCCTGGCTGGGACAGTTAGATTTTTTATTCTGTTCCCTTGCACTAAAAATTATCTAAATTTACGTGGGATTAAAGACCACAAAATAAATAATATTTATAAAATTAAAATTAAAATTAAATTAAGAAGAGTCATTTAAACAGCTTGACAATGTCAGCTCCTCCGAGCATGAGCGATATATTCGTCGGCCTCGGAGGTTGGACTCTCGACACTAGTGCGGGGAATTTAATAACTTATCAGACTTGTCTCGGTAGCATAAGTGGTAAATGCACCGGCCCGGATAGCAGGGGATCCAGGTTCGAGTCCTGGCTGGGACAGTTAGATTTTTTATTCTGTTCCCTTGCACTAAAAATTATCTAAATTTACGTGGGATTAAAGACCACAAAATAAATAATATTTATAAAATTAAAATTAAAATTAAATTAAGAAGAGTCATTTAAACAGCTTGACAATGTCAGCTCCTCCGAGCATAAGCGATATATTCGTCGGCCTCGGAGGTTGGACTCTCGACACTAGTGCGGGGAATTTAATAACTTATCAGACTTGTCTCGGTAGCATAAGTGGTAAATGCACCGGCCCGGATAGCAGGGGATCCAGGTTCGAGTCCTGGCTGGGACAGTTAGATTTTTTATTCTGTTCCCTCGCACTAAAAATTATATAAAGAATGAAGGAAAAAGCTCCTAAGTGTTTCTCTGCTTAGCTTCAGTATATTTACTCTTTTATTTCGTTATCCATTCCTCTGTGTCCATCACGAAGGAAACACGTCATATCTGCATAGATTTCAGCAGCTTCAGTATACCATATTTACTCTTTTCTTTCGTGTTCCATTCCTCTGTGTCCATTACGAAGGAAACACGTCATATCTACATAGATTTCAGCAGCTTCAGTATATTTACTCTTTTCTTTCGTTTTCCATTCCTCTGTGTCCATCACGAAGGAAACACGTCATATTTGCATAGATTTCAGCAGCTTCAGTATATTTACTCTTTTCTTTCGTGTTCCATTCCTCTGTGTCCTTCACGAAGGAAACACGTCATATCCACATAGATTTCAGCAGCTTCAAGGCGAAGAATTTCCTTTATGGATTGAAGGCGTTCTGAAGATGAGTCGATATACTTAATTTAAACTTTCGATGGATTTTGGAGCCCTCACGGTGGAATCAGGTTGGTTGCCCCATTAAGACCATTACACGTCGAGCTAGTCGGCCACTTGGGACCACTCTCCCTACCCCAGTGCACTGTGAAGTTTTTTTTTTTCATTTTCCTTTCTTTTCCTTCTCGGGCCTCTCATCTTACAGTCTAACCAGCGGAAAATTCATTCCTCCCTTCCCCCACAAGCCATTAGCCGTTCGTCTAGGAAATCTCTCACAGAGTCAGAATAATCTTTCTCCCGAAAAATTGAAAACCCTACTTTTAGACGCTATTTATCCATTTTCGGGTGGCTTCCGTTGAACTGGAAAGATATTGAATAAGGACACAGTCAATCGAGGAAAATAGAATCAAAAGAAAACTCAGAGAGAAAATTAATCATCTATAAGAATAATTATTTTCATATTTTTATAAAATCAAATATTTCAATATATTTATCAAAATAACAAATGTATTTATAAATATCTAACCACATAATATATTCATTTTATTTACTTATTCTGTATATGAATGAATAAATTAATCGGACAGACATACAATTGAAACATTTATATTATTACTATTATAATAAAACAATTTACTAAAATAAAAATAATAATA
>KZ809146.1:80874-94786 GCA_000696205.2 Oncopeltus fasciatus | reverse complement strand
AAAAAAAAAAAAAAAAAAAAAAAAAAAAAAAAAAAAAAAAAAAAAAAAAAAAAAAAAAAAAAAAAAAAAAGCTGTAGACTGCGAGTATTAAACCATTATTTTCATGAAGAGTTGTAAAGTGTAACCGATTACAAAAATTGTTATTTATGTTACTAAAGTGAGTGTCAGTTGAAGAGCTGTCTAACACTAGATACCTTTTCGTACACATTGTCATATTCAGCTTGTAAATCGACTTAGTCATTTACTGTTAACTATGAGACTCGAATCAAGGGAAATCTGCTCACTTTAGGCAGGCACTGTGTGTCGGATTTATCACTTATCTACTCCTCCATGACAAGTACTTGCAATGGTCACCATTGTCAGGAGCCATATCGGATTCGGCTCGTTATTCCTGGATGCTCCATGGGTGTCCTTGGCGTCCCGCTCGCCAGTTTCGGTGGTTATCTTGTCGGAGCGCCTCATCAGGCAAATCCCCTTTGTCCGCCTTCATAGTCCTTTGTCGCCTGCTTTGTTTACCTCCCTTTCAGCAAGCCAGCCACTCAGTTGGCCAACAATGTCTCTGTATCTCTTACGAAATCACCTAATTACACCTTCCTCTTATCAGTGACGGCCCATGCTCCACTGCAAAGTGATAACTCTTGTTGTTGCAAGAATAGCTCAAGTTATTATAACACCTCGTGAATATGTTTACGTCAAATGATACTCATCATAATAATTGATTGACAACTCATTAAGCCTTTCATTCATCTATCCGGTCAAACACTGATAGTATGTAGTTTGGAACCTTGTCGTAAAGGTTATGAAAAAACAAAGATGATTATTTACAAATCCATTTTATACTTATATGTCTTTTTAATTTGATATTATTTTTTAGCAAATTTCCTAAATTAAATTAAACAATTAAGGCTGTACCATGAAATATTTCTTAAAAACATCATCAATGGATCTTAACAGTTGTCAAAAGAGGGTGTAATTCAAATGTCATTAACCAATTCATTCTTTTTTAGAGTAAAAATACTTTAAATACTGAACCTCTTCAAAAAGAATAATGAGTATACATACATACCTAAGATGCGTGTGTATGTAATCCCAATTCCCTTAAGTTGTTTACAAGAAATACCTGTTTTCAAGGTTTTTTTACTAATAGAAAGGGCTCAAATCGGACACCAGGTTAAGTTCAGGTGAGAATCGGCGAAATAAATATTTAATATACCTGATTATAAAACATGTTAGATTTAAAATTTAGTTTTCAAATATTTATATTCTCAAANATATATATATAAGAAAGACAGATATTTACAAAATATATTGAAACTAAATTGGGCTTTGTTTTAAAAATTGTAAAGCGAATTTGATTTTGGTTAAAATCAAATGAGGAGGAGGAATGGTTTACAAAGGGACCAAAGTAAATAATTGTATGTAATTTAGTTTTTATTAGTATTATGAATGAAGTTATAATAAAGAATAGATACAAAATTTAATTCGTTCACTAATATTTTTTGAAAAACTTAAAGTAAAAGCACAAAAAGGACGATATTTAAAAATGAATTAGGATGGTTGAGCGCTTTCCCCACTAATCCCCTCATACGGTCCGAATACCATTTTATAGGTCATCTTCAGGGGGACTTAATTATTTTTTGGACTTTTGAGGAAGTTTTTGTAATTCATTTTCATTTAAACCTTCTAATGACAGATGTGAAAACTGTTACGTCCCAGCAGATCCTGCTATATGAAAGTTTATTTGTTTTTTTTAGTACGAAAATCGGAACGCAAAAAGTGGAATTTAAATAATTTGGAACGTTAATATATAAATTTTCCTTAACAACGATGCTGAGGAATTCACTTAATTTACACATGATGGTCTTTTCTATAACAATATACTTCCTTTAATCATTAGGGAACATTTAATTTTTGTTATTCTAAGATTAATCGTATAATTTATTACGTCACTTTTGACTGCAGGTCACATTAGCTGGCCATTTACAAAGTTTTTAGAAAGGATGTTATCTTCAGAACGTGAGCGTCCAAAAATCGTTTAGAGGAATCGAAAATATGAAATTATCAATAGAATTTAGTTTCAATTAAACTAAAATATAAAGTTTATTTACAATTATGTGTGATATTAATAACTGTGCTAATCCATAATGAAAAATTCCCTCCCAATGTATCAAGAAATGCAGAAACATGTAATTCTGTTTAAAAATTTGTATGTCACTTCGATGAAAGTCTAGTATGACATAGAAAAATACGCTCATAAATATGTTGTTAAGGGGACCAAAAAAAATTCATTTAACATTTGTACAAAAATGTATATGATATGTATTTATGTGTTGTTTTTTTCTTAAATGTCTTCTTATATACTTTGTAGAAACAACAGAGCTGCAAGAAGAAACGAAAGCATTTACGCTCAAGCCCTTTAAAATGTATTTTTTTTTAACATTGCAAAAATGCATGTTGCATCGTATTTCATGACTGACTAACCTTGTACAGATTGGACCGGTTCTTTTTTTCCTCTTATGACATTTCAGCAAATAGGTTCTTATTCACAAGCTAAATAACTCTTTATTTATAATTAATTATAAGAACAAATAATAAAAGGTCTTAAATATTTTTTTATATTGATTTATTTATAGAAGAAAATATCCTTAATTTTCTAAAAAGGAACGCTTTAAAAATAAAATGCAATTCGTTTTATTTTTATGAAGGGATAAATAGTAATTGCTTTTATGTTATAGTCAAAAGTTTTATTTGTAAAAAACATATCACTTTTTTTCCCGCAGTTTTTATATTCTCATTTTTATTGAGCATGCAATTTTCTTGAGAATTCGGTTAAAGGGGAGAATTTCAGCTAACTTCACAACCACACTAATTACCGAATATTTTTAATAGGTACAAGATTCTATACAAAATTAGTCAGAATGAAGAATGCTCAGGTTATTATATAAGAAAGAATATTTCAGTTCCTACAAATCAAATGAAAATATATTTTGAGTAGCAATTCTTCAATTCCTTTCACTCCTATAAGAATTGAGGCTACAAATTGCCTAAGTTTGAACAGAAATACAATGAAAAGGCTTTGAAAAATAAGTTTATCTTTGCTAATTAAAAAAGAAAAATCCCTGAGAATTTATTTGTATGTGCCTTTCGAGATTATGTAGTTNTATATATATATTGATACATATAATTTTGAGCGGAACACCGTTTCACGGAAAAGCTTCTATAGCTTCTATTTTTCCTGATAGCTTCTATGTAGGACTAAAAGAGATCTATTGAAATTTTGCAAAGGTCCCGACATGAGTGGGTTACGAGGCAATGTATTTAGCGCGAGGGCAGCAGTTGACCCTCTCGTAAAGACGTCCTTCGAGGGAAGTGGACCAATATCTCCCCGACAGAGAGGAGTTAACGCCACAAGATATGTACAACGAAGGAGGATCCTTTACTTCTCCCCGTCCTGGCGGGGCACACGGAAGAAGCCACCAGCCGAAGCCGCAAAAGACGCAACAAACGGTGCAAAGTGGTTCCGACAGGACTCTTGTCTTCCTCATTCCTCTCCTTGAACCCTGATCTCTCCGGGAGTAATCCAGTCTTACGCCCACGTCCGAGGTTGGCGTTGATTATCCTGCCTCGGCAGGGCCAACTGCTCAACTTCTGCTCCTTTTTCCAACCCCGTTTTCCCAGGAGCTACCTGCTTAATACGGATGACAAATGGGTCTCTTCTCCTTACCTTGATCTATTATTTTGGCTTAAAATAATTAATGCCTACATTGGCAAGGTAGTTAAGAAATACTTATTTAAAAAAAAAAAGGTTAATAGTTTTGTAAATTTAAATGTTATCTTTAAATGAATAAATCCGTGACGAAGGAGCTGTGTAAACTAAGCAAATTCCTATGTGTTTAGTTGATTAATATTTTTATTTGAATTTTCCATATCAATTTTTCTTCTACATTTAAACACTATATATATTTACAAATGGAGAGTTTTTGACCGTGGAGATTATTAGTGGAGAATTTGTTGGGAATCGGTCAAGAGTTTCTCCAAGGTTGGTAAAAAATAAANTTTAAATGAACTACATTTATTACAAAATAATATAATAAATTATACTGGCATATTTTCTATAAATATTATACTATATGATTAAAATAAAAAGCATTAAACTTAATTACATATTAACATGGCTGTGTTACAAATCTCTCTGTAAGTTCTCAAACATAATATATATTCAGTAGATTTACAAGAAATCATAAACTTTTAAACCTTCAAAGAGGCTTTAATGATTAAGATTGTTAATAACTGATAAGTTTATCTTATTTTAATGGAAGAAAAATAAGCTTTATACTGGGACTTAGGTCTCTTAGATTAACAAAGAGGTCACAGGTGACAGTATAGCTATCTTTAATAAAATTATAAACATTTTTTTTTTTTTCAGGGAGGGAACATTAAAATTTTTATTTCTAATATTTTTTTTTTTTTTTTTTTTTTTTTTTGCGTGTTAGCCTTCCATTCAACCTCTTGGGGTCATGGAGGAAGGGGCTATCTACAGGTTGCCACCCTATTTTAAACACCCATGGCTCAGGACAAGCTTCTATTTTATAAATAAAAGATTGACCTGGGCGGGATTTGAACCCGCGGCGACAGGAATACGAGACCCGTACGGATCCCCTGAGCTAGCCTGGCGCCCTCTAATATCCTTAATAACTAATAAAGAAACAAGTTATTTAAATAACTTAATAAAGAAACAAGTTATTTGGCTTTAAATGTTTAATTGAAATTTAGGATTCAGGTAAACCATCATTCATAAAAGTTATATTTCCCTGTATACTGCCTGAAATATTTCTTTCATCAATAAAAAACTATATTTTGAGTTTTGAAGTAAATATTACACCGGTTGCGTAAGAAATATACATACGAAGTAGTTCCCACTCCTATTTCTCTAATTTAGCTCAGTAACAAACTTAGCGCCTCTTGCAATATTTAAGATAATCACGCTAAATTTTATTAAGAAAAACAATTAATTTTAGCTTTTAGGGCGTCAATTAATATTTATGTTCAGGTAAACCCCTATTCCTCATTGGTCAATTTTTCTCTCCAATTCTCCAATCCCAATAACGGGATTCCCCATTGTTGGACCAATAAAGAACCAATAGCTAAACAGTATTTCATCAAGAAAAACTGAAAACTGTGGTTTGTAAGGGGTTGATAGAGATAAATGTATAATGAAAAACACACACACACATATATATATGGATAGAGAGAGATTTATTGATAAATAAATTGATATATTTTTGTTAACTTTTTTAGTAATGTTTGATAACCTTTTTGATATCCATAAGCATATTGAAAAAAAGTTTTTAGTTTAGTTTTAGTCATCAATAACTAGGAATGTGCGAATTGATGAAATTTGCTTGTTTAGAAAGATAAATATTGGGCTTGAGACATTCAAAATGTGCACCGTCAAGCTGAACAAAACTTTACATTCATTAGGGGATGTTGACGAGGTGTATTTTTTTTTCTATGAAAATTCATCACATTTTTAAAATAAAAATTATTTGCAGGGTGCCCATAAGTTTAATATATTTTTAACATGAAATTCAGAATAAATAAACAACAAAGTTCCTGGTAACTGTAAAAAAAAAAAAAAAAATCCGTCATGTGGGTTCTGGGTAAACAAAATTAATTCCTTGGTATCGCAATTATTGAATATTTATATTTAAGCTTTGAAAGTCATGTAAACACCTTTCCTCTTCTTTCGTTTTTTTTAAATAAATAAAAAAATTAAATAATTAAGATATACATTTATCTTATATAATGCACAACCATGTTGATTTTTTTTTTTATAATTTGCTCAAATGTATGAAATTAATTTTAGTTTTCAGGTAAATCACTACTCCTGATTCACGAAACCATCTATTAAATATACTATAAATAATAAACCAGCTGAATAAATCATAACTTAAGTTTTTAATAAATATTTTAGTCACTGGATTTCGATAGAGGTTATCGAAAGGGTACCTCACGGTATCCGTTCAGGATTCGCAATCTACCCGTAATATATTGCTCCGTATATTGTTCAGCACTGCGCGTTTAAATTCCGTCCAGGTCAAACTTTTATCGATAAAGAAAAGCTTCATCTGAGCTATGGATGTTTAGAATGGGGTGGTAACCTGTAGATAGCCCCTTCCTCCATGACCCTAAGCGGTTGAAAGGGAGGCTAACACATTTAAAAAAAAACTGTATTTACATTTCTACTGAGTAAATAATGTAGGATTAAATAAAAACAATTGGTGAGAAAAAACCATGTTTGAGTTACTGAAATTGTCACTTTTGACATAAACTTAACGCTTAAATAAATATAGAAACTTAATAAGTTTATCTTTGAAAGATGTTTTCGAGTAAGATTTGATGCTGGACTATTTAACTATTATCATACTGCCTTCTGAATTAGTTTCTTTAAGATGAAAATTACGTACGCTGGTCCACGTAAAGTTTTATAATTAAGTTTTGATTTTTCACGTATACCAAAACTTTTCATGATTTGATTTTAGTAATTCACATAGGAATGGGGTCGATGGACTTTTCTCCCTGCAGAGCGATGTTCACTTATTTATTTTATTATTATTTTTTTTATTTTTCTATTATAATTTCTCTATGTCTTCAAATTACAAGATGTTAATAACAGAATGTAGTAAATAACGTTTTATTAAATATGAAAAAAAAAAAGTAATTCACAGGAGATGTAGACAGTATTATTGAAATGGTGCACCTAGTAAGTACATAAAGTTATGAGTTGGCTTTAATTAGGCCTCTCCACAGAAGAATGATTTCAAAAGTTTTGTAAAAGTATTGACGCTAATATATTTGTATCCTCAAGGGAAATATGCTAAAAGCCACATATGCGGTTGCGTAAAGAGATTGGAGTTTGAAGTGGGTGGAGATTAAGGAGGGTTGCAGTGCCTTCGCCCCGAAGCCAGCTCAGAGTGTACCCGAAGCCTGGGGCTGTCCCAGTCTTGACACGTGTTTGCCTCAGCCATTAGCGTGATGTATCAGCAGAGTGTCTGATTCCTCCGGCCCACGGGAATGTCAACAACCAATGACAAACCCCCGGCAAATCAGGAGTCTCCCCCACTCTCGTTAGCACACATTCTTTCGCAACGCTCTGCTCTGCCCCGATCTCTATTGACAGGCCCCTTGTTGGGAAAACATGCGTGTCATTTGCTTTTGCAATAGTAAAACAGCCAAGGAATTACTTTAAGGAAGATGCGGTATTTATTTATCTCTCAACAGTGACATTTGGTTCAGGTGGGTCTGGTACTTCATAAAATAGCTAACTCTGAACGGGTATATCTTTCCCAGTAGAAGTTGTTAACTTTTAATCTCATTACAATCATAAGCTAGCTGCAGTATTCCTATTAATGAATCCTTCGTACTGATTTCAGCCATTAGTCATCCAACAGCTTGTGAAAAAAAAAAAAGGAATCGTACATAATTATATATATATAAATAAAGAACTTATAAGCAATTTTATTTATAGGTTGTTCTTATTTTTTTTCTCTCTCTTCTTTTTGCAAACTGCTGAACAACACCACTATTGGAGGAAATCGGACAAGGGGTAGAACGATGTTGACACATCGTCAAACATGTTGAACATATTAGATATCAGATGCAGGAAAAAGTATAAAATATGTTAAAAAATAAATAAATTTGTAATTAAATATGCTATAGTTTAATATTGTTAACTAATTATTCTGAATTGGAAAGAATGAAAAAGTAAATTTGTAAATATTAAGAAGTCCTTGACATTCAATTGATTTTTCTTATGTTATGATACGAAATTCTGAAGGAAAGTTAGCAATTAAGATTGTTCTCATGAGAGGTTTTTTGAACAACTTTCTATATATATAATTCGATACAACCTACTAAATAGCTTCAATTATTACATATATATTGAAATTCTAGGCTGATTATTAGCCAAGAAAAATATATTTTTCTGAAAATTTTCTAGCTTATCTTCCTTTTGCATCGATTTCCCTGTCTTTTTTAAATGGTATTTAAAAATGATATCGTTATGACAAACTATNAACGTGTAAATTCATTATTAAACAAAATCGGACCAATATGACTGGAATTAATTGAAATATCAAGTACTTGTAAAATGAGTGGGTTTTTTTTTTCCAACGTAATGGCAGTAATATTTACTTTAGATTGATAAATTACAACACAGAATTGTTTTATTGATAAAACTATACATAAATTTTAGAAGTTACACAGCGAAATGGAACAGTTAGAAGTGAGGGTAGATCTAGAAAACTCAATTAGTTGTTTTTATAAATAAAATGTGCAATAACATAACAACCTAACCCTTGAAAACTAAGCTAACAACATATCAACCTAACCTAAAACCAAAGCAAACAATTATTATAATTTATTTACATGCAAAAATAATGGCAGTGGACCAACGGACCAATAGGAATACACATTAGTTGATTTGGAAAGTTAAAATACAAATCCCATACGCACTCCCAAATATTATAAAACCAAAAGCTGTTTAGGAGATAAAATACGGTAAAATGGACAGTTGGCGTCATCGCCGATTTTGAAGTATTCTTTTAGCCGGGTTATTAGGTAGATTGTTCATACTATCATACCTTCTATTATCCGACTTCATTGGTTTCTGCAAACCATCTTCTGCTGGCGAGCGCTTTCGGACATTGTCCTTCCTCGTGGCCAAATACATATGTTCACTGTCACTGCCTGTATTCAACTGCCATATAAGGTATGATAGTTCTTTATTCATTGGTAGTGATAATAACCCTTTAGATTGTTAGTATTTACTTACCCTCAAAAGAGGATAATCTGTCAATCAGTATCTGCACAATTGGATAAATTATCCGCGTCTGGAATGTGAAAGTTATCTTGACATAGCTCATTGGATACAAAAAAAATAAATTACACAAGATAATAAAAGTTGTTAAGTTATATTTTGTATTTACAGTTTCTTCTTCCGGGTTAAGCTGTGACAAGTTTTGATAGTTGCCGAGCTTTCGCACATCCTGTGATGGCTTCTTCAGGGCTGAATAGAAAATGTTATAATTTTCTTTTATTAATAAGTCCTTCTGCTTTTATATAAGGACCTAAGGAAGAAAATAGATAGGGGGAATAGTTATTCGATAGCATTATATAATTTTCAGATGATGCAATTGTAAATTGCCTTGAGGAATCCCAAACGAGGATTAATGGTGGCTGAGGACACATTCTGAGCATGGCGAAGAACCACGACTATGTCAAATCGTTGTTCCGAGCTGGCAGTCCCAGTGAGCTGGCTGAGGGTTGACGAGAGACGTCCAAGAGAAGCGGGACCTGTCAGAGATGAATCTTTCTTCGATTGATGAGATGATTCCCTGAAGTTATTTTATAATCTCTTTTTACGTTAAATCTGATCTGTCAGTCGTGAAGGTGAAACATTCCTACTGAACTAGGCCTAACTGGAGCTCAATTTAATCAATACTCACTTAATTAATCAGGAAGGCAGATTGTAGTATAATTTTAAGTATAGATTGATAGATACATATCAATATTATTAGTTGGTAAAATATTTTTATTTAGGAACAATAAGAAGTAAATTAGCTAGTAAAAAGACTTTAGTTTTTCACATTATTAAAATAATTTAATAATTATCTTTCATTTTGCATCTGCTTTATAATCTTAAACAGGAAGACTCTCCTTGGAAACCAAATATCCCAGTCAAAAAAGCGGCTGATACCCTTCCGCAAATTTCGGTTAAGTTACTATAACATTAAGAATATTTAAGAATGTCAAACTCTTGGAATTTTTTTTTAGAACTTACGGAGGTTGCTTTGTAATGGGAGGAGTCCGACAAGGTGGCGCATTTACTTCTGTGCTAGCTTTGTTTATAGTGTGAATACGAAGTATACTCCACTTTATTGTTAACTCTGAATTGAGTTATTATGTATTTTACTGCCAAATTTAGTTATTTATTGTTCATTTTCAGTAGAACAAAGTCTTTAAACCAGTATCAGTGTCACAGAATACTTCGCACATAAACAGGAATTCGAGAAGGAGAAGAGAGCAAATAAGAAAATTTCAATTTTATTGAAAACAAATGGCTCATCGTCAAAGGGGAGTACAAAGGAATATTTTGCACTTAATAGGACACTAGGTATATATATAGAAATGAAGAGCAGTCGGGATCGAAATAAGGCAGTGAATACACACACACACAGAACAATTCACAAAAAGTAAAATTACCGGACTATTCACCAGTCTCTCTTCCCTTCTCACTGACAAAGGGCGTTAAAGTTTTGCTACTTGTGATTTTTTCTTTTAGTGTGTTCACTGCGATCTTTATCCCACCTGTTCTTGATGCAGAAATGCAGACTAGTAGGGGGGAAACTTGCGTTACAACAAAAATATAAATAAACACGACTTTATAATATTTTGTTACAATCCTCTACTTCTATTACTGATATATAAATCTAAAAATATGTTTACTTAATTTGAGCTTTAATTTTTTAAAGATTTATGCTTGACCTTTCTTAAGTACAGTTCAGCTCATGTAGCAGAGGTCTGTCCAGGGAAAATGGAAATGGAAAGAATCATAAGTCTTGAATTTGAAACAATTAAAATTGCAGGCAAGTAAATTACGAGGGGTCATTAAAACTTAATTGTTTTACGCATATTTCTGAAGGTATATTGAGTTGATCGTTTTAAGGGGAAATACCTAACTTGGTTTATAAGCTCAGGTGTTGGCGCTGACTTAGATTAATTCATTTCAACAACCCCCACCCTATAATTTCAAAATGAATAATATTTCAGGCTCAATTTTAATCTATTTTTTTCCTTTATTGAGAAAATGACTCCATACATATATTAGATGTAAAGAAAATATCAGTATGGGAGAAAATGCGAACAACATGGCTTACTACAGTGAAAAGTATAGGGTTTCCGTTGATCGATGAGGTCTGAGGTCCCGTTCTAGATCAAGCCAGCAGTTGCTCATACCTATACTGCATTCTCTATCTGCAGGTATATAACGGCTCACAGCTGACAGCTTGGAAGATAATTATCACTTTATCTAGTGTCATGGGCGAAATAGATAACGACTTCTTATGTATTATTTTACTAAGTTATGTATCGCTATTTGAGAGTTGAAGGGTACAGTAACTCAAAAGTTCAGTGAATTCCTCAGCATACATATTCAACTTATTCAGACTTACATCATACTTATTTAACTTATTCTTTATTCGAAATCTAAGGTCAGAAAAAACTTTTATTTTGGTTAGAAATAATAACCAGCAACATTGTAGTTTACTCCCTCAGTCTTTCTCTCTCTCTCTCTCTCTCTCTCTCTCTCTCTCTCTCTCTCTCTCTCTCTCTATATCTGTCTCTCTCTCTCTCTATGTCTCTCTCTCTCTCTCTCTCTCTCTCTNTGATAGGTATATGTATGTATATATGTATATATGTATATATATACACACGACACACATACAAAAATAAACATTAGAAGATTATATTTTAAACCTATTATATTTTTTCATACGACATACTTTTTCTTTGGTCAAATAAAAATGAAGGCATTCCTATTACAAATGTTTGTCCTCTAACGAATCCCCTATTTTTATCATCCAACTTATACCATAATAATATTGTTTAATGGTCTACAATAGTTTAACAGCTGAGGTTTCTATATTAACAGAATTTTATATTTTTCGAAGAAAAATGAAGCTGTTCGCGTACCATAATGCATGTATTGAAAAATGTCAGCCGAATTTTACCTACTTTGCATTGAAGAAGATAAAATATATTCGTTCAAAATATTTTATTTGGTTGTGGTTTTTTATCCCACGTAAATACTGTCCTGGTAGCACAACTGGTAAGTGCACCGGCCAGGATAGCAGGAGATCCAGGTTCGATTCCTGGCTGGGACAGATAGAGTTTTTATTCTATTCCCTCTCATTAATTGTTTTATTCGTTTAAAATGTTTAATATAGATATTTGTACGCTCTCTACTGACAGAAATTAAAATTTTAAGGTAATAAATTAGGCATTTAGTTTTCCTTTTACGAAACGTTAGATGAATTCGTCAATAGCTCAAATCTGGAGGGGAGGGATTCTGCAGGAGACCAAAATTAAAAATTTTGTTACATTAATATTATTAAAATTTATTTAAAGAGTATATATAAGAATGTAGTTGTGAGTGTTAGGGGACCCTAACAAAGGTGCAGGTTTAAAATTAATACTTAATATTTACATAAATTGCAATACATAAATCATATTTTTAATATTGTAGTATAAATTATATTTAAATTACAATTAATATTATATTATTGGTGTCTTCAAATTTATTTGCGCTACGAAAATTTTTGAGTACAAAAGAGGTGAAAAATAAAATATGTGAAACTAGAAAAACAACAAATTTTACAATACTACGTGATTTGAACTAAATTTTGGAGAAAAAAAAGTATTATTAATAGTTTTCACAATTTAAAATTTGAATTTCTAATCTGAAATTGACGGATCAGGAACGTTTGCTCTTGTAGGACTCTTTCCAATGCTCCTTTTGAAAAGGCGATCTCGGGAGTCGGAAGAAAGCCGAACCTCGCCCACCGATCTGAGCACTTCTTCTTCTGCAGGTGTCAATTAGGCCTCCGTGGTCGGCCTCGTTAAGGGGATATCCCAGCTGCCGTGACTTCTCGAGGGCTCATTCACGTCACTTCCATTTGTACCACTGACACAGAGACACGAGCCCCTGACAGCCCTGGGGATTCAGGAAGATCTCGCTGTAATTCTAGGCTGCCCGTGTAATTTGCAAGGATATCGTATACTTTCACCAGACCACTTCACACGTAAGCCGGCATTTAAGTAAATCATTCTATACATTGATAATAATTAGCATAACAACTTAGAAAGAACCACTTTTTTTTTGTCAAAACTTAAAACGTTACATGAATACCTCAATAAATGTAGTATATACAGTGCATCTTAATATACCTCATATTTTGGTATTAATTTTGTTTTTTAGAGAATGAAGAAACAAAATCCTCCATGGGTCCTTGGGAAGCGACCGAAATCCCTCAAACTAAGAAAAAGAGAGAATATAATTATAAAGCATGAAAAAGGTTGACTTTTGCAGACACTGCTTGAAGCTAGCTGGATTGAGTAAGAAAGAAGAAATCATGGAGACCCAGGTGTCCCTGATTGAGTGCGAGTAGGCTCCAGAGGAAAGACCACTGTACAAGAATGGGAGAAGGAAAATGTACAAGAAGATTCCAGGAGAAATACGAAGAAGCCGGGAGTAGAGGATGGGGAAGACCTTACAAAAAGAATAGATGGTGTGCAGGAAAAAAATGGCTCGCAATGACAGAAGATCAGCCTTCATTTAATAGGCAACCTCAGGGGGAGATGAGCTCATAAAAGAAATGTAAAAAGCAAATTATTAGATGATTTTAGTTGGGGTTCTGTCAAGGTAGATAAAAAAAAAAAAAAAAATACAAATATAAAAAAATGTGTTTTTTTTAAAGATTATCTGCCAACGTTTCGGCTCAAATTGTAAGCCATCTTCAGGGCTGCCTATCATGAAGACGAGAAAGGACGTCCTGTCCCAAAGTTCAAGATCTAACTTGACCGAACCCCAACTAAAATCATCTAATAATAATATCTACGGTCAAAAAACTCTCAGTCATGGTAAAAAGCAAATTTTTTTTTCTAAGATGATTTTAGTTGGGGTTCGGTCGAGGTAGATCCAAAAAAACACAAATAAAAAAATGTATTTTTTGAATGAAGGATTATCTGCCAACGTTTCGGCTTACATTGTAAGCCATCTTCAGGGCTGTAGAAATACAATGTCATGAGAATACAGTAATATTTGAAATTAGTATAATAGAGAATTATAATATAA
>KZ809146.1:19079-32627 GCA_000696205.2 Oncopeltus fasciatus | reverse complement strand
ATAAGTTAAATTAAATTTATAATATAGAACGTATTTAGAGATACTTGGGTTTTTTCTTCTTTATTGTTGAAATTCTGAATTAAATAATTCATATTCGGTTGTTGTCGGTAAAATTCGGGCCTCAAACTAGCCTCAGTGGCATACACTTTTTTTTTTGTGGATGAGGGGATGGGGGATTGAATGACATTAGTTCTTTAGTAGCAGTTCTTCACCACGATCTTAATATTCCTTTCGTTCAAGACCTTATTTCTTGCCACTCCACCCTTTTCCACAGTAAACTGCCATACCATCCTAATCCACTGGCACAGGCCTTGTCTCCAACTCCAAATCCTAACAGCCTCCCCGTCGGCTCAAACGAAGATGGCCTCTTGACCTCCTGGGAACATAAATTCTAATTTATTTGAGAGTGGTGTCATTGGTCACCTTCTCTCCTCTACCCAATGTAATTTAGTATTTTTTTTTTTTTTAGTTCATTGTAATCAAATTACAAAATGTTTTAATGTTAACAGAATGTATTTAATGAATAAAAGTTGATACAAAAAATAGTATAAGTTTAATTTTTAGGGAAACATAAACAAATCTGTTTATATTAGACAGCACCTGCTTAGTACTCATCTAGTGAATCTCGTCAAAGAGAATGTTGGCTGGATTTAAGCTTTGATCCTCGTAGAGGAAGATGCAGTTTCTTTCTTGCGGGTTGGTACCGGCGAGGAAATGTCTTCCGGGCTGAGGGGCGAAAAGCGATCTGCCAGAGACAAAGGAAGTCAGGCCTTGGGCTCTGTTGTCTGTCGCAGCGCAACCCGGCTTCCCGCGGGACAATGAGAGCCGGCAATGAGGCGGTAATGCGATCCTCCGATTGACCTTCGGCGCGGGGGACCACGAACCCCGACGTGCTGACCACGTCCTATCACAGTTAGCAGACATGTTAATTGCCTTTGCGAGTGAGGAGCTGCTTCATGTTGACGAGATCGGATCTCTTCATGTACCGTATTCATGGCGTCATAATATAAACTACACACACACACAATGTAAAGGCCTTATACGCCTTAAATGCGATAACAAATCACAAAATTCATCAGTAGAAGTTCATTCTGCTTAATTGCTCTTGACTATAAATTACTCTATTTGTGTTTAGAATTGAGAGCTTTAAATAGATTTTACCTCCATGAACCTAACTTGTTAATAGGGAGATTAAAAAAAAAAAAAAAATAGAAAACTGAAGTTGTTTTTAGGCAGAGATGTTGTTGCTATGTAAATATCATAATTATATATGTGGGTTTTCTTCATAAGTAAATAAAAACACCTGTATATCACATAAAATTTATATTTTTGCTCAGACGTTTTCGACCCTAATGGGTCACCCTCAGCAGCTCTTTTCAATAGATGAGATCTCCACAGAGAGGAGCTGTACGAGCTTCCCTTCTGCCCTGAGGAGAACGGAACTATTGAAAAGAACTACCCAGGATGAACCTTCTCCTCGAAAATGTTTGAGCGGGAAATATAAATTTTCTGGGGAACACAGGTGTTTTAATTTACTAATATAATATTATAATCTGACAGATGTAGACATTAGCCTGCAACTTATGGAGTACCAGAGTGCTGTAGATGCACTTTCCGCTTGCACCCGCTCTGGCGAGAACTCCCAGGCCTCGTTGTGCCCGGATCTTTCGCCCCTGCCCGGTGAATGCCACTCGCGGAAGCTCGCCGCTCGGTTTCCGCCGACAAAGGAATCCCCATCCCTCAATGTCTTTCTCCCATCGTCCCAGGATATCCAGGGGTCACGGTCGATTTGCCGTTCGGAATCCGACCGATCGTGATAGAAGCCGGAACTCTTCAAGAGACCTCCTCTCAACTCCATTCTGTCTTTAAGAATTTGCAATAGATAACCACCATTGTCAGGTGTGTGGTAAGAAGAAATTAATTCAATATGAGTATATGGCTCATGAATTTATATCAATAAATCAAAATAACCACAAATCTTTAATCACATATTTATAATGTATAGTTGTTTTGAAATTTTCTTGTCATATTTACTTGGCAAAAAATGATTTAAATTAAGAAAATTTTTTTTTTTTTTTTTTGGCATACCAACTACTTGGGTCATTAATGCCATTTATGTGGGGTATCGATTTATGAAAAGAGTGCGAAAGAAGAGAGCAAGAAAAAAAACAGCAAAAACATGATGGAGATCGTTTCGTGTTGCAATAAAAAAGAAAACTGAAAATTTATTTATTTTAAATTCTTATTTAAGGATTTTATTAAATTATATCAATAATTCTCAATGACATTGAGATGTCAAACCCCCGAGTAACCATCACAGAAATGTTTTTTATTTAACTAATTAAGGAACTTATTCCTTCATATTTAAATACTGCTTTTCAAACATTTCAAAAAACGGAGGTATTTCAGGACCATATCAGGTCATGAGGTATTTATGATGAGCCCTTAGCAAGACCTCAGATATCTCTGAGCTTGGATAGACTATGAGGGATCTGGCCAGGCGCACATTCATGTACAAATACAGATGCTCGATCGGATAGTAGGTTAGTAAATGTTTTTTGTTTGGGTGCGATCAAGATTTAAATTAAAAAAAAAAAAAAGTGTATTTCTTATTATCTGCCGATGTTTCGGCTTACAACGTAAGCCACCTTCAGGGCTATCATGAAGGCAAAAAGGGGCGTCGTGTCACCAGGATCAAATGTTCAAAACATCTACTAATAATCTCTACGGTTAAAAACTGTCCATTTGAACTCAGATCCGAATGTTATTCTTTTAGAGTAAGGAGGTCATTACTGCTTTCGAATTGTTATTTTCTGTAACTATTTACTTCCTGGAATAAGTAGACGTCATTGTTACTGATGGATCTCATCAATCGCCAATCTTTGACATAACCAGAATCGATATATATATATATATTTATATATATATACATTATCGTCATCGTTCATATGCAGAACAATACCGCTATCTATCGGGAAGTTTAAGTACTATCCTTTCGATGGTACACTAGATCACTTTGACAAGTGCGACAATCATCACAGTCACTTTGACGTATAAGACAATCATACGACCAGTACTGCTACAAGGTGGACCTCACATGCGCTACATTTATCCTACCACTCTGAAGCGCCTTCAGTCTTTCTAGAACGGTCTGCTACGGAAGACAGTGAAACACACCACACTACAAAGATCTAAAGAGGATATCATTCGAGAACAACTCAATATTCCGACTATTGAAAAATACATCCGATCGCGGATCCTGAGGTTCTACGACAATCTCCCACATTGTCAGAACCGCGTCTTCTGGAATCTGAAGCCACCGGTCCTACCACGAAAATGGAAGGTTGAGCTCCAGAGCCAGAGGCTGCTGGACATGTATCCAATAGAGGGTAGTTTGTCCCCCTACACCCCAAATTATAACCCCAAACGTTACATATACTATGTAAAATTATTAATATGTTAATATGTATATATTGTAAATATTTTAAAATCTAAGTCAGTATTAAGTTAGTATGTAAGTCTGTTACAATGAAGTCCCCTCAACCTCCTATTATGTAAAATTTGAATAGTGTAACATTAAGAAAATTGTAAAAACATTAAAATATAAGTTTATAGTAATGAGTACAAGCCTAAATCCAGTAAATGGGCTCAGCTTGCATACCGCCAGATATATGTTAAAAATAAATTAGAGGCTACAAAAAAAAAAAAACGCACTTTGACAGAGAATCTTCGAGACCATAATGGGCCTAAAAGAAAAATACCAGGAGAACTGGGATTCGAATCTTAGCTTCCTTCAAGCGCTGTGAAAATTATAATTGGGTCTTTTAAGAATAAAAAAAAATGTGAGACTCATAGAGGGAGTAGCGAGGCGAGAGAGTGGGCGAGCCACTGAGAACAAATGGAGACTTCTTGTCGTCCATTTAGAATTGCCAGCTGGTAATTTCCGATCGTAACTCCTCAAAGGGGCGGGGGGCTTGTATAAATATACTTTGCAACAAAACATTTCCAGCTTCTCACTCGAGCCAGGTCTTGTTCGGAACACACTTGACGGACCCTGCAAGTTTCTCACCTTGAAGTGATGTGTGGGCCCTAATGGTAGGTGAGGGTATCCCGGACAACAAAGGATTTCATTATTACAGAATCCTGGGGGCGAAATAAATTCCTCTACTTTAAGGATAGTTAAAGAAAATTGCCTTTCAAAATTCAGAGCATCCCTTGTTCTAACTACATTCCACCGAGTAATGGATAAACTTAAAGATGTATTAAGATAAGAGTATTTAGGAATTGAGTTCAATTATAAAAAAAAAAAAAAAATTCTTTATTTTCCTAATAATTAAGATTTTTTATTATTATTGTGCAATGAAAATAAAGACAAAGCCATGGTTAGGCAAAACCATTTGTCTTGAAAGCGCTGAATTTTCATTATGCATCTTTAATATAAATACAAAAAATTATAAAGATAATTCATCATTTAAAAACTTATGAATTATTGAAGTAAGTATATTTTAAAAAGTAAAATGAAAAAAAAAAAAAGCTTAAAATATATATAGCACATAAATCATACAATAGCTTAGCTCAATATTATACTTTACTTAAAAATAAAATCCACTTATGACTAATTATGTCCAAAAAATTCCATATGTGTTTCTGTATGTGCTTTAATTACTACATTGTATTAAATTAATAGTATACATTAAATTTGTAGCTGAAGTTGGATCTACAAAGAATACCTGTCATTTGACAGAGCTAACAATTCACTATTCTTACTGTAGAAGTTCCAATTATAATTGGAACTTCTACAGTAAGAATAGTGAATTATGAATCGGATTATATATTTCTTTACTTTACTACAATTACGGAGTGTACTATTCCCTGGTTTCTCAATTAGGTTAATTCATGAATCCAAAGCTTGCTTTAAATATACATTTTATTACATAAATTTAATGTAGTTGATAATTATAAAGTCAAGTTGAACGGATGAAGAATTAATACTTCAAGAAAATCTGATAGTTAAAGCAAAGAATTCCCCTCCCTCCATGGTCATACTCGGTTCAAGGGGAGATTAAGAAATAAATAAAAATAAATTATAAAAAAAAAGAAAAAAAAAAGAAGTAATTTAAGATTGTCTGAATACTCAACTTAAATTCATATAGAGAGGGTAAAATCTTGTTTTACCTATAAGATTTTCCTGGATTTGTTTATTACTATAGCATAGATATTTACAACATATTTATTTCATTTAGTAAAGGAATTCAATCAACTTTCCAATAAAATGTAGACTTTTCTTCTAACGAAGGTCATTTAAATTTGATAAGAATGAAAGATTTACAAAGGAAAATTGAATGTAATGACGATAATTTCAAAATTACTGCGAGCCGCCTTTATATATCATTGCGATTTATGTCGGTAAAATTGGTCACTAATTAATGTAATGTGTTCGTCGGAATTTTCGTATAGAAGAATGCAAGGGAAAGGTATATTTACTTCTTGTACACATATAAAAATGAGCTGCAAACATGATCGACAAATCATAGAGTTTACTTCGGCAGAGTCACGATATTCTTAAATCACAGGGGCACTTTCTAAGAAATCAGAATGTGTTGGGAGAAATATTTACCCAACATAAGGACAATTTCATTGTGTGTATAAGAGACAATACAGAGATTCACAGATTAAGGTAAAAATACGTAAATAATAAGAAGAGTCTAATGTGGATAAAGTAATATCTTTATTGTTATATTTTTTACCTGAAAAATATTGAACATAAATATAAAATAAACAACCAGTATATTGTAAATAGAGATTTAGGAGTTCTGCCATCGGGCAGCTTCTCCATCAAGCAAAGTACACGCTAAGTTCTTTCTAATTTTTCCGTGAAAGTAATTAATAATAAAGTTAAAAAAAAAAAAAGACTAGTTATAGTGAGTAAACTTGATTGTTTGGTGATAAACTAGTTTGTTTTCTTTAGATAAATTCTAGGAATTTTGTTTTTCAGGTGAGCAGCAGTTCTGACTCTCATTANTGATCAGTATATATATAATAGAAAACAATGAATCACGACTACATCCAATCAAAAAATGTTTATTGTATGTTGTCTTATTTGATTTTATTTAAATCCAGTGCATTGTTCTTTATATAACATCGTAAAAGTTTCTGTAGGATGAAAATAAATAGAAAAAATTTCATTAAAAGCCAACAAAGATAATGAAGGGAAAGATGTGCTGCTGAGGCTGGCTCTATACCAGTCGGGAAGGGACGGGGGAGTAAACAACCCTCCTTTTTAAAAGAGTATATACATTATCGTCATCGTTCATATGCAGAACAATACCGCTATCTATCGGGAAGTTTAAGTACTATCCTTTCGATGGTACACTAGATCACTTTGACAAGTGCGACAATCATCACAGTCACTTTGACGTATAAGACAATCATACGACCAGTACTGCTACAAGGTGGACCTCACATGCGCTACATTTATCCTACCACTCTGAAGCGCCTTCAGTCTTTCTAGAACGGTCTGCTACGGAAGACAGTGAAACACACCACACTACAAAGATCTAAAGAGGATATCATTCGAGAACAACTCAATATTCCGACTATTGAAAAATACATCCGATCGCGGATCCTGAGGTTCTACGACAATCTCCCACATTGTCAGAACCGCGTCTTCTGGAATCTGAAGCCACCGGTCCTACCACGAAAATGGAAGGTTGAGCTCCAGAGCCAGAGGCTGCTGGACATGTATCCNTTTGTAGTGCGCTAATACTAGAGGAGATTGTACATTTTTATATTTTAGTCTTTCCCTAAAGCCCTTCCCTATTTCAGCCGAATTAAAGCTGAGTCGAATTCATAAGTGACGTCATTTGTTCAACGTAAAAACGAACTTATTTGACAATAATATAAGAAATCTGCTGCTACATGCCTAATTTCTTTAAAGTATAATTATTAATTGAAAAAATTAAATTACTAACTATAAATATTAATAAAAAAAAAATGGAAAGACACAGCTGTTAATGTCTCTTTTGATCTAATGAGGCAAATGGAGAAAGAAAATCCCACTAATTTTGACCTAAATCCAAAAGGTATGAATAGGAGATAGTACACCCATTCATTTTGTTAACTTTCTCATTTGATATGATTTTTTCGAAAAAATAAGTATATAAATGTAAGAAAATTACCTTTTATAACCATTATGTAGTTTACATTAATTTATTGTATTCAACAATGTATTTCCTTCTTTAAGCTAAAGATATTTTAAATTTTTTTTTTTAAATGTATAAATGGTGTCCTATTAAATTTATACCAATTGTATGTATGTAATTCCTTATATAACGTATATAATTTTTGTAATAATAACTGAACTATATGAAATTATTTATAATGAAACATATAATTTATAGGGAATGGAAACAAATTTGTGCTGACGGCCAAGTTGTCTTTTCCTAGAATTATAATTATTTGTGTACTAAACAATACTTGAAACCTCTTTTTGTGAAGATGTGAAAATTTATTAATTATTGAATGGAAAAATAAATTTTTCCCCTTTTTTTTGAAGTTAAAAAAGAAATTGTTCTTTCTTGTAAACACACCGTATTCGAGCATTAAATACAGTAATTTTTTGCATACTGGAAAAATACATGAGTTTTTATAATTATCGTGACCTGCCATATTACGGAATACCGCAGAATGGTTAATTACTTAAAATCCTCTTCCTGAAAAAGAAAAAAAAATATATACCTACCGCAGAACACTCTTGGGATTGTTATTCTAGGATGGAATTATAGTTGCAGCGATGGGGGGGACACACGCGATGTGTGAGGCATGCAAGGGGCAGTGTTCCGGGAAACATACGAGTATCTGTCATGTTTTCTAACAAATTACTGAAATTCTCAAGCTAATAAAGGAGCTAATCACCTATGATATTTGCATGGCAGTGTTTTAGAGTCAGTTTTTCCAGAATAAAACAAAAAAAATAGTTGAACTCATGTGATTTGTAATTAAAGGCAAATGAACTCGCCATTTGGCGTCAAATGCATATTTCCTTTTTCCAGAAATATAAAATTATCCTCGTCTCCCAAGAGTAAATCGGATCAGACAAATATGAGAAGCTAGTACAGAGTTTTTATGAATCATTCAGGAAGAGACAATAACATCTGTGTATTTTAGTTTTATGTCAATACGTATATATATAAATAGGGATTTTAGTTGTGGTATTTAATCCTCAGCCAGGACCACTTCACGGGTTGGCGTCCAGGCTGAGGTGGTTAGATTTTTTTATGCTATTCCCTTGCATTTCTTAGATAAATAAATAAGGTATATATATGTAAAAAAAATATGAAACAGGACATGGAAATTATGTTAGTGTTACATTTTATATTGAAACACTCACTTTTATTAGTTCAAAGTTAACGTTAAGAGCTTATGCAATACTTCAGAAGAGAAAAACAAAGGGCAGAATCATTATTGTTTTAATCCAATCTATGTTTTGCCTAAAGTTATATATGTGCGTATACAGTGATATAAATGTGAGTAACAAACACGTAACAATTCGAAACAAATTAATAAGCTAAATTATAATTTCTGAAAGAAAAAAAAAACCTGTGAAATTTAAGAAAAATAAGATGTGCAGTTATGTGTATGGTATTCTGAATTGGAGATTTGAAGAGGATTATATCAAAAGATGGAGTACATGGGTGTAGTCATAGGTCTCCGAGTCACCCACAATATACAGCTAATTTTTCCTTTCTTTGCTTCTGATACCTGGTAGCTCTTGGTAACACCCAGTTCAAATTCTTTACCATTAAGAAAACAAAACAGAAGGCAAAAACGGTGTGCTGACCACAAACCTCTACTGTGCCGCAGATCGCGGATAAACACAGACTTAACATGTGTTTCCTCCGTTTTAGGCCTTCCAATGGTATACAATGAACAAGAAGTTAGATGGTACAGACAAAATTCCCAAAGAGATAATAAAGGATCAACAGCCGTTACAGTAACTTTCTGATCAGTCTGAATTAGGAGTTATGAAGCAGATGGTTCAAGCTGTACTTGGCTTATATAACAATCCTTCTGCTTGCCCAGGCCTATCCCGACGGCTTTCTATTGCAGGCATACTCTGAGCGTCCGATTTCGGGCTCAAGGATCTGTATCCTATGGCGCCTAGCAGTCTCAATCCTGATCTTCTCCACCCTTTCCAGAAATGGATTCATTCAATAACTTATTTATGAAAATCCAAATTTTACATATGAGATAAAATCATCGATCAAGCCATTTATAATCCCATCTAAACAGAATACAGTTCCTCTCATGATAAAAACAATAGGCCGCTTCAAATCGTGAATAAATACTTATTTATTTTTGTAGTTTAAACCTCAAAATATTATTAATATTTTTAATTTTAATAAACTGTAAAAATTGTATTATCTTAAATTAATAATTATATTATATTTTTAGATTTATTAATATTTTTCCCGTAAGACTTTATAGACTCATGAGATCGTTAGCCGCTACATGTGTTAAACCACTTGTACTTGAATAGACCACAGAGATTTATATCNTTTTTTTTTTTTTTTTGACTCAGAGAAACATCGATTAATTTATCGTACTATTTATTATTATTATATATTGTTGATTTTTCTAAAGAAGAACTGAGAATAAGGCGGACACTAGGACAGCAATCTAAAAGGCTTTTAATTCACTCATCTGATAATGTAAACAATAATGAATCAGCAAAAATAAATTTGTAATGGATTATTGTCAATTATTTCATATGATACTTTTTTTTCCTTTTTAGAAACTCCTTTGCGGTCTTTTTGCAGATAAGAAGACAGATAATAGAGGTGCTACAATCTAATGGCGTTAACTCTTCAGTCCAAATTGACGTAATGCAGTGCTTTTATGAGCTTCTCCTACACACTAAACTTATTCAGGAGGCAGCCAATAAACAGCTGGTACTTGGTAAATCTTCAGCTCGCCGAAGACATTTAGTAACTCTACCTCATTTGGGGCTTCGAGGTGATTCTGTGGTAATAGCCATTGGCTTTCCTACTGCCTCTGCTCTTCTCCATGTTTGGCTAAGGATTCTAGGATTATCCTATTTCAGAACTTAAAGGTCGACAAAAATATTTCATTATATAATTTTTCAAGTTTTCCTAGCAATTTGTTTAACTAATTTGCCTAAATGAATAATATATTTATTGTTCACGTAGGCTTCGACGGTCGTCAGATGTATTTACCGTTTCTTCTTCCGGGTTGGTCCGCGTCAAATTGTTGTTATTTGCCGAGCTTTCGCACATCATGTGATGACTTCTTCAGGGCTGAAAAGAGAATGAGAGTTGTAAAAGAGATTTTACACCACCTGGTGTATAAAACATAGTAATTATATACCACCTGGATTTAAAAAATCTCTTTTACAACTCTCATTCTCTTTTCAGCCCTGAAGAAGCCACCACATGATATGCGAAAGCTCGGCAAATAACAACAATTTGACACGGTCCAACCCGGAAGAAGAAACGGTAAATATATTTATTAATAATTTTATTTATAGATATATTATAAATACAACGAAAATAGGCGAGGATCTTCAATATGTCAGTTGTAAATTCAGTGTAATAATATTACATTTTTACCCACATACTTAGGAGCCAGAGTAGTCAATATATGTTTGCATAAGTATATACCATTCGTCATGGCACCCCGTTATAACACTGCTGTCAGCAGGAGTAGGCTGGCGGTAGGACGACGTAACACAAAGTTTAATACCCTTCAATTCTGATTATTTTTAAATAATCTAAAGGGTTATTATGACTACCAATGAATATAGAACTATCATACATTCTATTATCCGTCTTCATTGGTTTCTGCAAACCATCTTCTGTTGGCGAGCGCTTTCGGACACTGTCCATCTTCTTGGCCGAATACATGTGTTCACTGTCACTGTCTGTTTTGAATATTCGGCCACAAAGATGGACAATGTCTTAAAGCGCTCGCCAACAGAAGATGGTTTGCAGAAACCAATGAAGACGGACTACGGAAGGTATGATAGTTCTGATTATTTTTATTAGAAGGTAAAGTCCACATGCGGAAAGTGGGATATATTGCGTCACTGAGCTCTTACATATCAGCGGGAGAGTTCATGAAGGCGAGGAAGTCGAGGAAATGTGTGTGTGTGGGAGCGCGTGCCCAGGACTTCGCGTCAATTAGCTGCAAGAGGTGACCATCAGGATGCAAATATATGCAGCGATGTGTCCTTGAGTCCTTCTGCCTGGTCTAACCTGATCCATTTCACCCCCGTAATCCTACAAAATATTGTGATGCAAGCAGACATCATCAACTTCATTTAAACACCCGTTTGAGATAATTCATTGGAAAACATGCAAAACTGGAGTTAAAATATCCTTTAGATTGGTCATTTCAATTCACTTGATTTGAAAAATTAATAGTGGCTCATGAAAAATTATGATCTATCCACAATGTTAGCGGCTTTACTCGATATGGACGGACCATAACTTTTCTCTGTGCAATCAGCTCTGATGATGGGATAGTATGTCCTGAAAGCGCAAGGTCTTAATTATTAAAGAAAAGTATATTGGGCTGAGAAACGAATTTTGTTCCTGTATCTGTATAAAAAATAGCATTTGAATACAAAATTCGATTTCATATTTGCATTCCACTAATAGTTAATTCCGAAAAAGAGTAGAGGTTTTTATTTTTTATTTTTGAATATTTTCTCCAATTAACCAAGTAGTACCAAAAATGATAGCTAGAAATATAGGTCTGTCTAAAAACGCTCTGCAAACCGAAATTTACTGTTTTTCCTAATGAAAATAGGCACGTCACTTTTGAAGGCAAAAATAATGACTAAATTTTATATTGAGCATATTCGTACCAAGAAGAATGGGGATTTCCTTGAATGTCAAATGCGAGTAAAATATATCTTTTTGGTGTATTTTATTATTATTTTTATTTATGCCGCGAGCGTATATTTACGCTTACAGTAATGTAACTTAACAGTATTGTAGAAACGAACAATAAGGAGTGGGGGTTTACTTGGATCGTAAATTTAAATATAATAGTTAGAATCCAGCATAAGTTAGTTTTATTATTGCAGTTTTGCAAGTCTAAAACTAATATGAGTGAATATTATAAACTGTTATAAGAAGTTATGTTAGAAATAATTTTGAAAAACTAAGTAATATTACCTTTTACTGGACTTTACTTTAAATAACTTAATTACAACAGACTCACCTGAAACAAAAGAAGAAAATTCATTTTAGACATTTTTGTGGTCTTATTATTACACTCTTTGTACTTTGAAAAAAAATAAATCTATTTAACCTCCCTTTGAACTTCTTTGGGTCATATATAAAAGGCCTATATTTAGGAAGCCACCCTATTGCAAACACAGGTTACTTTGTCGTGTTTGTTTGGTTTCGGGATTTGAACTGATTAAGACTCGAACAGGTCCTCCCTTCTTCCATGCTGTCGCCCCTCACTTGACTTCAACATCGAACTAAGGACGAAGGAATCAGTCGCTCAGTATAAAATATATCTTATTAGGGCGCTTTCCGCTAGAAAAGTAGCTCCTACGGGTGACAATCTGTACTCAAAATTTATTTCTAAAAAGGTAAAGGCTTCAGCAACATCTGACTGATTCTTTTTATCAAAACAGACTTTCTCGACAAAAGGAACATAATATAACATTAGCAATTATTATGATAACGAAGGATAAAATTCGCAGTTTAATTAGACATTTTGTCCTTCACGCAAGAGCTGCTTTAACTAAGGACATTTCCAGTGTTTTATTGAAAATTGATTTAAGTAAGAGTTATTCACTGTTTTGATGTTTCATACCGAAAAATAGAGCATAAAGAAATTAAAAGTTATCAGTTTTCTTTGGTACTACCCGAAAAAGGCGAGAGAAGAAAATGAATTTACAGCGGACTATATCTGTCTGTAAAACTATGGAGTATCGGGGTAAAGACGTAAAAGTATAAGTAAATACACGCAAATACATAAACATGCTCTCGGACGACATACGCTCACAAACACGCACATTATATAATATTTATTTAGTTAGCTTTTAAAGCCGAATCATATACCTATCATGTGCCTTTGGTCAGACCTCAGAGATCTTTATTGGACTCCGGCACCCACATACACAATCTCTGGTACATGATCAGGTAGTTTTTCCAAAAGAAAGGATATCTATCCTGCTTTCAGCTTCCAGTAGCCTCGAAGGACCAGTGGTTTTCTTAGTTCATCCCTTATATGAATTGTTATCTGTTATTATACTAATGGATGGATGTTATCAATCCGGCGGCCATTTTCTATTCCATAGAAAGGGAAAACCCACTGTAACACTAAATCTCCTATCAGAACACTAGCGCTACGACTATAGCGCTTCCTGGTGTGTTACTGAGTTAATAATATAGAGATTCCACGAGAATATGTTCTATTAAGCCGGATTTAAACCGAGGATCTTTGGTATGGTGGTTTGGCTACTCAAGCAAAGTAACCACTACACCCCCCCCAATGACATCTTTTTCT
>KZ809145.1:80271-105582 GCA_000696205.2 Oncopeltus fasciatus | reverse complement strand
CAATTATAATAAAAAAATAAAGTAAAATTTGAAAATTATTCGTTCTCCAGTAACTACGTGAAATAAACGAATTTCCTTTTTTAAATAATGATATTAATAGTGGTATTTAATCCCACGTTAAATTTTATACAATTAATGCAAAGAGAGCCAGAAAAAAACAACTTTCTACCTTAGCCGGGATTTGAACCCGGGTCTTCTACTTTCCGGGCAGGTAAGCTGACCACTACACCACGGGTATAATCTCTCCTAATCTCCTCGCACTTTACTCCAAGTCTAAACCCCCAAGTAAGACATTCGTCTTATATATTCATATGTCTTATATCGTCTTATACTTGAAGGAGCTAACATTGTCGGCTATGCTTGCTATATTATTTAAATATTTATTTATAAATAGCCACATTGACCATAAAGGTTTTTGAAAATTGAATATAATTATAGGAATTGAGTGAATTCAGAAATCATCACCTCTGGATGACATTGGTGGCGATAGAACGAGCTAATAGAAAAGCTCAAATGAGGAACATTTGATCCGTCATGAACATTTGATCCAGGTGACTTACAATGCAAAGCAAAATAAAATACCCTTACAATAATTTAAAAAAAAAAAATTCTTTTAAATTGTATTTTTTGGAGCGATCTTGACTATATCCAACAAATTCTTTACTGCTAATAGAGAAGGTGCAAAAAATTCAGGATAACTTATTTATTCCCGTTTAATAAACGATATCCAATAATTTGTTCTCATTGATTAATATCTTGCAATTAAATAAAAATTGTTAATAGTAAAAATTCATGCCAGAGAACTATTTCGTCGATAGTTATTATTGTTAAAGACTAGGGAAATAGGTTGCGTGAGGTCCAAAACAGTACAGGAAGGGAGCAATTGAAGCATGATATCTTCTTCCTTTGAAGGAAAGGAGGCTTACTTGGAAATCCGTATAGAATCTTCTAGACTCTTCGCGACATTTCCACGAAGTTGTATTAGCAGCTCGCCAGAGGCCTTCGAGTCAGTGATAAGATAGCCTCCGTCTCAGTCAGTTTCCGTGGCAGATCGCGTGTTCCGAGCGTCGGGCTGGTCGTGGCCTTTGCAATGCCGATTACAGCAAAGTGTTAAGTGATAAGTGATTAACAATATATCTTGAGGCCTCTTAGTAAATAAGAACACTTAATTTATTTGTTCATAATAATTAATTTATTAAGTGTGAAAGTAATTTCTAATTTCTATTTGTTTATGTGTTAGTTAGTAAGGACAGTAGATTGGTTTGTTATTAGTAGGTGTAATTATTTGTGATAATAAATTAACATTATTTATCTTATTCTTCTTAATTCTTAGTGCTCCTTTGCCCGTAAAACTATTAATCACAGTTCTGCCCCCTTCCAGTAGTAAATTTGAGCGAGATCTCTACCGTTTTTGTTTTGTAAGCCATAAATCAAAAAATTTTTGAAACTCTCCCCCATCCCTGGCAGTTCATATCCATTGATGTGTAGCTTTCGAAATGATAAGAGATGTGGAACTAGTAATGGACGATTCAGTTAGTGGCACGATAGAGAGAGAGATTTGTGTTCTCGCTTGGCATAGGATCCGTTCTAGAAGAGTAATGGGAAAAATCAGATCTGCTGTGGTGGTGGGGGGGGGATGGGGGGCAGGTGGGCCGGTCCGTCGGCGATAACAGGCCGTCCTTATCAGCGTTCCCGCGCTTTCCGACGTCTCCCGCCAAAAGTGACGGCTCGTTAATGCCGCGCTCTGAATCAGGCACGGATAGTGACATCACCGGTACCGCTGGAAGTGACAGCAATCGGCTTTCGATCCTAGTGCGGCATTCATAGCGATCCGGAAAGCATTAAGATCTGGGGGTAATTAAATTGAATTTTAGCACAAGACAATAGGTATTATTGATTGTAGGAAATGTATTTCTTAAGGAGATCATCACTCAAAAAAAAAAAAAAAACTGTGATTCCCTCCCCTCATCCTAATAGTAATTAAAGAAGGGGAAAAGAGGGTTTAAAAGAAACCAAAATGAGTAATCATTTATTTTATTGTTAATGCAAATATTATATTAAAATCTTACAAAGCATTCTAGAAGATAGAAATTTTATAATTATAATGATAAAGCTTACAAAACCGAAAGTAGAGAATTATTTCTCTACTTTCGGTTTTGTAAGCTTTATCATTTATTATAATATTATTTGATTATGAGGAAAGATCACTCAGGAATTTGGTCTAGGGAGCTGAAGAATTAAAAACTGACTTGTAAACAAACAACAAAGTTCCTTTATTTTTGCCAAATTTTCGACCTAAATTTCAAGCCCTTATAACGGCAAATGGGGTGATGGATAAGAGAGAGACTCCTGCTCTACAGTAACTTAAAAATAACTATTACACACTACAGGCNATGAATAATATAATAAATATAACATATTGTATGAATTTGGCACATAAATGAAGATAACGTGATTAGCGAATGTTCTGTAAAAGTATGTTTTATATATATTAACATTCTATATATATTATAAAAATAACATTGTATGACAATGCTCTTAAAATATGTTAAGATTTCCTGTTTAGGCCCCATACACATGTTCCCAGAGTTTCGTAATTAATTGGAAAAATCTATGAAGCTAACACCAGTATGGTGTACAGAAAAACCAAAAAACTAAATTAAAAAAAAACAAAAATGGAGTAACCATTATAAACCCACAAATGCCAGGCCACCATTTTCTCAAATGCTGAAAAACGTCCATTTTGGCCCTCATTTTTTTAAATATTTTTTGCCGTAATTTTTGAAAGAACTATGGTTGTTTTGTAGCTTGCAATTAGTTTATGGTGCATATTGATTTTCACCTTATATGAAGCTTTCACGCGCGAAAATGTTTAATAAAATAAATTTTAATCAATGTGTGAAGATTTTTATTTTGCAGAATTAGTGTATTTATTTTTTGATGCAGTAGTAGTTATAATTTATATTTCAATGAGTGTTTATTATTTTCAAACTTTAAAAATTATTTTTATATATTTTGAATTCATTTACTTTTAAAAGGCTTTCTTACTTTTTCATTAACAATTTTACTTAAGTAAAAATGTATGTAACATTAATTATACAATGAAATAATTAAAAAAATGTTGCTTTTAATAAGTGAATCTCAATCCCCTTTAATCAATTAATGAGAGGGAATTGAATAAAAAAATCTATCTGTCACAGCCAGGAAATTTTTTTATTCTATTCCCTCCCATTAATTTTTTAAAATTTACGTGGGATAATAAACCACAACCAAATAAATATTTATAAAGAAAAATTAAAAAAGTAAATGACGAGAGTCGACAAAATCTATGACAATGTCAGCTCCTTTAAGTTTAAGACGATGTATTCGTTTTTCTCGTGGGTTAGGTTGTGGTGGGAATATAATAAGTTATCTAACTCGTCCCGGTGGTGCAATAGATAGCATACCGGCCCGGCAAGCAGGAGATTCAGGTTCGTGTCCTTGCTGGGACAGATAGATTTTTTTATTCTATTTCCTCTCATTAATTGTTTAAAATTTACGTGGGATAATAAACCACAACCAAATAAATATCTAATACCCTTATTAACGTTAAATTACACTGCACAACAAAAAAATATTTTTTGAATGTTTCCTACAGTAAATTAGTCTATTTCTACTAATTTTGGGGTGATAAAAACGAAAATAACATTGAAAAATTTTTATTAGCCCTGGTTTTTGAGATATACAGCACTTAATCTTAAAGAGTAGTTATACTATATGTGAAAAGTGAAAGTACAAAAAACAATATTGTTAATTAAATTAATTAAGAATATTTTAAGTACAAAATTGATAAAAAAACAACATTATTCTTAGTATTTTGACAAATAAAAGAGGTTTGTACCACCAAATTTCAATTAAGTCAATCCGATGTATTGTAAGATCGCTGTCGTTTAGCTTGTCTTTTATAAAACACTTCTGGAGCATCACTACACACAGACCAGCAGTAGTCTGCAAGCATTGCTTCATTCCAACGGCCCTGATATCTCTGTTCTATTAAGGCAATGTCTTGATGGAATCTTTCTCCATGTTCGTCACTCACAGCTTCACAGTTTAGTGGGAAGAAATTAAGATGAGAGTGAAGAAAATGAATTTTTAAGGACATGTTGCATCCAAGTTGGTGGTAAGCTTGAAGAAGCTTTTTAACCAATGCTGTGAAGTTATCATCTCTTTTGTTACCTAAAAACCCATGTACAACTCCCTTAAAGGCTTCCCAGGCTCTTTTTTCATTTCCTGTTAAAATCATGTCAAAAGCAGGATCATTTACGATTTCACGTATTTGAGGCCCAATAAAGATGCCTTCCTTGACTTTAGCATCACTCAACCTGGGAAACTTTGCTCTCAAGTACTTAAAAACTTGTCCTTCCTGGTCCATCGCCTTCACAAAGTTTTTCATTAGTCCCAACTTAATATGTAATGGGGGAAGGAGAACATCCTTAGGATCTACAAGAGGCTCGTAAACTACATTTTTCTCATTAGCGTTTAGGTCTCGTGTAGGCCAGTTCACTTTTTTATAGTGAGATTTTCTATCCCGACTGTCCCACAGACACAAAAAACAACAGTACTTGGTGAACCCTAATTGCATTCCTAGGAGTATAGCAATGACTTTCAGATCACCACAGATTTGCCACTTGTGTTGTTCATATTTGATTGATTGGAGAAGTGTTTTCATATTTATATACGTTTCCTTCATGTGAACTGCATGACCTATAGGAATAGAAGGTAGCTGATTTCCATTATGCAGAAGTACAGCTTTTAAGCTTAGTTTTGAAGAGTCTATAAACAGTCTCCATTCAGATGGAGTGTGACCCAAATTCAAGCAGTCCATCAAACCATTAACATCAGAACAAACTACGAGGTTTTCTTTTTTCTCAAAAAAAGGAAGCAAATCTTTTTGACGCTGTCTGTACTGAGATATTTTCACATCATGTTTTAGAAGATTCCACTGTTGTAGTCTTGACCCTAACAGCTCAGCCTTTTCCTTAGACAAGCCAAGATCTCTTATAAGGTCACTCAACTCTGCTTGACTAATTCTGTGCGGATCACTAGACCTATCGCTTACATCAAAATCAGGGTCATAGGATGTAGAAGGATGGGTTGCTTCTTGTAAACAGACTTCATCACTTTCCTCTAAAATTTCATAGTTTTGGGGTGGAGAAGGGACTGGCAAATTGTCTGAGTGTGGTACAGGCCGAAGAGCAGATGGGAGATTAGGGTATTTCACCGTTCCTCTTTTCTTCATAGATAAACCTTGCTTAATGGGAGGAGTTAAGCAGAAATAACAGTCGTCTGTATGATTGGTAGGCTCACGCCAAACCATAGGTACTGCAAAAGCCATTGCCCGCTTGTTATTTTTCAGCCACTCTCGCAATATGACGGAACAAGAATTACAACAGATATGAGGAGCCCATGATTTATCTTGGTCCCCAACTTTTACACCAAAATAATGTTCATAGGCAGTCTTAATGATAGGTGACATTTTACGTTTCTGAACCTTAAATGTTATTTCACCACATTTATAGCAAAAGCTATCGACAGAATTCACACACTTTCGAGGCATTTGAAAACAAGAGCTAATATATAATTTGTATGGTCATTTTCGGTTTTAACACGTGGAAATACATTAAAATCAGCTAATTTCAACCCCGAAGCAAAAACTTTGTTGTTCAGTGTTATTACTAAATAAAGAGTTAATATACTTATATAATTAAAAGGTAGATGAGTTTTAAAAAAACAAACAATAGACGTATATGGAGATATTTAGATTTAGCAGAGCTTTTGTTTCCAGCTGTGCAGATAGGGTATTTAGCAGAGGAATTAGCTGGAACAGGAGTAAGTGTAAGTGTAGAGCCGGCGGGTATGGAGTATGGAGGCTCCAGCAAAGTCTGCGAGTTCAGGGCTCAGAGGGGCTTAGAGAGGTCCGTATTGGATGTAGATTACTGGAAGCTCCAGGGGGGAGAGATAGCCCCTCGCTGACCTTCCAGTAATGGCCGTACAGTTATCTCGCCAGTGGAATCCTCAGTAGCCTGAAACGCACCCCATCCTACCCCTCTTGATTTTCTCATAAATTTCCAGCTATAAGCTACCCTTTTAAGTTGATCTGAACAGCATGAGATCTAAACCTTAGAACTCAGGAATGAAGGAACTCTGTTCTCCATTAAAACATTTATATTGAAAATTAATACAAATTATAAGCTCGGCATGCGGAAATAAGAAGGTTCAACAGATTTATTTTTTACAAACGAATTTTTGAAAACAAAAATCATTTTACATTAACGATGAAAGGAATTATCCAATTTGTCAGTTAGTGAATTTTTAAAATCGACAAGCTTATCTATATTTGTTAAAATTTATACTTAAAATTTATTTTTTAAATATATGAATTTCTCGTGTTAAGTTTTGTAGGGTAACTGTTAGGCAAGATTATGAGAACAAATACAGACATTTGTAGTTAATGAATATTTGTATATCAAGTCATGTAAACCCCTACTCTTTGTTTTTTTTGGTTCCTCAATAACACTCAGAATCAGATAAAAATAAGAACTTAAATCTGCATTGTGGTTCATTATTCTAAACTAAGAGCAATGCCCGCTACAATGAAAGGATGTTTTCTACAGGTTATTAAAATTTGAGGTGATAGCCTGCTGTTATTTGTATGTTGGCATAATAGTATTTCCCAAATTTGGTAAACTACTACAAAACCTATCATTCTAAAGTCAAATCAGTATTCTTTCCATGCTTCCTAAAGTTTTCCAAAAAAAAAAATTATTTATAAATGATGCCTTTCATTGAATTCATGAATCATCTACCTAATCACCAATTTAGCTGTGAAATAAATATACTGTTCATCAAGTTTTTCTGCTTAATACAACATTTCATCATCCTATAAAACGTAAAGAATACTGTTCTGGCCATTTTAGCGGTGTTTCTCAGTCTTTCGATGATGGTCTCTTATTTAATCTCAAATCCATATTACTTAGTAAAACTTATCTAGTCCTTATCCAACCGTTTCTTTAGGGTTCGGCAAGCATTAGATTACTCCGATTTCTACCAAGTGAAAGCGGGAGTTCCTCAAGGATGTGTGCTTGGGCCTATCCTATTTACCTTATACACTGCTAACATCACTACCTACTCAAATACAATCCTAGCTCTATTTGCAAATCACAACTTTATCCTAGATAACCACTCAAAGCTTGCTTACAAAAAACTACAATCATATATTGAAAGTATTCAGCAGTGGTACGATGAATGGAGATTTAAAATCAATGATTTAAAATAAGTGCAAGTTCATTTCCAATTACATTAAAAAAACACTTTTAAACAAAACACTGACAACATAAAATTCAATAGTGTTCTCATACCACTCTCACATTTTGTTCTTCACCTTGGGTTCTATCTTGACTCTCAATTCACATTAGTCGAAGAAAAAAAATATGAAAGGACAAGAACCAAATCACAATGAGTGATTCTGATTAGACTATACAGGCTAATAAATAGGAAATAAAAACTTACCATAGATAACAAATTGACGTTGAACAAGATTACTTTGACCAATATGGACGTACAATGCAGTACTCTGTGTGCCGCCAACTCATCTAATAGCTAAAATAATCGAATCGCAAATGATATCCAACTCTTCCCTTCACCATGTCCTTAATCTTCCTTCAGTTAAAAACCTCATTTTTAATTGCTCTTCCATTTTTTATACAAAACATCATGCCATACAAATTCAGAACATGCCCTTCAAATTTAATACCTAGAAACCTCTCTGCTGTGTCAAATGAAGATGGCCTTGTGACTTCTTATTAATTATAATAAATCGATTTCTAGGAAAACTCGATTTGATTCAATTTGAGAGTTGTGTGACTGGACACAATTAATAGGTAATTTATAAATATTACAATAATAATAATAAAAGATAATTCTTATGCAGTTTTCCTTGCAAACCTGCCTATCTTATGCATGGCTAAAATTTAGTAATATCATAAAAGTGTTTTTGAAAAGTTAAGAACTGTATTTGCACTGAAAAAGAAGAAAAAAATAGTTGAGTTAATTGAAAGGAGGAAGAAAAAAAAAAGTAGGATTTAAAAGAAGAGAGAATTCCGGGAGGAAGTGGCTAAGTGGTGTGAGAGCCTGGAAGTCTAACTCCTGAGGAGAAGTTTGCAAGAGTTGATGCGTCTTCCCACGACAAAACTTTGAGAAGGCAAAAACCAAGGGCTTGTCCTCAGCCAGAACTGTATTTAATTGCTTCCTCCAGAGCTGGAAATCTGTCGTTCCCTTCCAGTGTCTGGAGGGTCCTCTCAGCTTTGTATCAGATGTACTCCTCAGTGGGCTTTCTTGTCGATAGCTTTCGACTCGAACAAGATGTACTTCTGGAAGTGTTCTTCCACGGGACACCAGGATGTCCTGCAGAAGTCCGCTTCTACCCCTGGATCTGAAGAATGTACATTGCAGTTGGGTTTGTACATCACTTCAACAGATCTACAATAAACTTCACAGTGTTTTAGTTAAAATATTTTCGTAGGAAATTATGCCTCAAAAGGAAAAAAAAAAGAAGCCATTCACATTTGTATTATGTGGAAAAGTGTTAGAACACAATTTTTAATAGATCATCTATCCTGTATTTGAGAAGCGAAAAATGTGGTCCGTTCTAAATCGCTCACATATAAACACATACACACACATATACTAAAGTACATGAATCGTAATGGAAGCCAGAAGAATATCTTACTACCTCAGCAGGGAATCGAACCCGGGTATCCCACTAATAGTAAGATTTTTTTCTGGCTCCCTATGTAGATAATTAAGTATGGAATTACTTTACCAAAATTATCATTATGATTTAAAGTAAAGAACGAACTATTTTAAGATCGAAGGGTAAAAAAAGCAATTCAAATTAATAGTTACATTCCTAAATATCATCTTTATTTAGCGTTAATTAAAGCAAAATTATTATTGGATTTAATAGATAGGTAATTGCATTTTACTTCTTTATATTGCATTAACTTTTTTTAACTAAAATAACAACGAAGATATTAAAATTTAAAATCAGGCTTTCTTTAAATCCCTGCTCCCTCTACAATATATCAGTTTTTTAATGATTTGAAATGGATTGCTTTAAAACCAAATTTTATTTCTGTATTTCTATAAAAAAATGTGCGGCCAAACCAACGCACAGCATTCTTACATATTATTTAAAGAACATTAGAAACATAAATGTGAAAAATATTATTAATTCTCCTGTATTCAATAATTATCCCCCTCACTAATAGTAATGAAGATTTGCACGATTTTAATATATTTACTGTTGGGAATGAAGCTGTAGGTATTACCATGATTTAAAAATTTAAAATATGCTAAAAAAGTTTAAAATTGTGTGTGAGTTATTAAAGGAGGGTATATCAAAGGTGTACTAAGAGGTATGTTAAAATCATATCAAGAATATATCAAAGGTTATATAGGTGTGTTATGTCAAAGGTATAAGTGAGTATCATGAGTATTTCAAAGGGCATATGAAAAATATATAATAGGGTATATATCCTTATATAAAAAATTATTAAACTTCGCTCGGTGAGTATGATATTTATTTATTAAAGCTGAGCGCTTTCGAGACTCAATGACTCATTCTCAGAGCCCAGGAATCTTTCAGACGACGGCTGAGATGAAACATCTCTTTGAGACGGGGCTCTGAGGTGAGACATTGAGTCTCGAAAGCGCTCAGCTTTAATAAATAAATATCATAATCACCGAGCAAAGTTTAACAATTTTTTTTATCCCTTGTAATTGTATTGCTTCGCCCCAGTTCATTAAAATAGTGATATTTTATTTAGAAATATGCACACAAAAACCTATAACAAACTAATGCTTTTTAACCATCTTTAAAAATGACATTAAATGTGAGTAGAAATTAGAAATACCCTGTTAACAACATGAAAATAATATTATATTAGCAAATAAATATTTGTAAGGACATTTATTAAAAGAAATATAATTTTGTACTAATTATCTTACTTTTTTCATTTCTCCAGAGGGAATGAGTAACTATAATACATTCGGTTTAAGTTTTAGGAACTATATTTGTATTCTGTGTTTTCACATAAATATAAGTGTATTTTAGTCAAAGAGCTGGTCATACATTCGCCATTATGGAAACTTCAAAAGAACTTAAAGAATTTTGATTACTATTTATTCAAAGTTTCCAAGCCTCTGAATAAATGCGTTTCTGGTAATCGCAGATGGAAGATAAGATTAGGTTTATCTACCGATTCAAAAGTACATATGGAAATCACTCGATATTGGCAATTAGAAGCAGTAAATAAACTTCTACAGTTTAGTCCATGGAATATTCATTAAAATTTCACATGTGATTAGTTAAATGATAAGTACGATTCGCAGAGGACGATTGAGTAAATTAAATCTGACAATTCACCCGACTTCATCCTTCCTGGTCATGAATAATAAATTATTGATTTCAATTAGAGCTCTGAATTAATTGCTATTTTTCAACGCTTCAATTATACTGCCGTCAATTTTCTTCCTCTTTGGAATTTTGAGATCATATAATGACATTTGATATACACAGTGATATCCAAGACCATATCTTATGTAAATTTGTGTTTGGGAAAGAGAGAGAGAGAGAGATAGAGAGAGAAGTGTGAGAGAGGATATTTATTACTCATTCACAGCGTGATAATAAATACACATTTTAGCCTAACTAATACTAAATATTTGATATAATAAGGTAAAAAAAATTATTCGATATATTTCGAAAAAGGCAGAGCTTTCATAACTTTCTTCATTATTTAATCGGTTATTAAAAAATAAATAAAAAATTGTAAATGACATAGAGGAAGATCTCAATGGTGATGTAATGGTTTGTAGTACAAAAAACAATTTGTTGGTTTTTGCTGACAAAATAATCTTGCTATCATAGCACAATGTTATCCATGTTATTACTAAATCAAATTTCGGACAATCTAATTTACAATATACTTAAACAAATAAAAAATAATAATATTTAAAATCGAGAATATGTATCTTTAATATATTTTAAAAAAGCAACAAAAAAAAAAAAAAACATTCACACTTTCACTTTTGAGTCATGAATTGAATTAAAAAAAAAAAAAAAAAAGAATCTAGCTGATTCTTTATAAAAGAATCCGAAATGGGTTTATAGTATTTTGTCATGAAAAAACAAAACAAATTAAAATGCACGCCATATAACACATTTGTTTTTAATGAAATTTAGTTATTGGATTATATTATTCATCATTTATCTTCAATGTATAATTTTAATTCGATGAATACATATTTCTACTTATAACATGAAATGACTCTTGTGAGATCACTATTTAATGAAATAAATTTTACTGGATTTCCTTGCTATTCAAAGAGATCTAACTATGTATTCCTGACAGCCAAAAGAGGAGATTTTAGAAAGAAAATATATGATATTTTCAGTTATATTTTTATATAAATTTTAACTCTTTTTATTGTTTTTAATGTCTAAATAAAGAATTGTTGCAGCAAATTGGATAAGATTAGTTTAGATACTTTCAAAATGTAGGTTATCCCAGAGGATGAGAAAAAGTATGAAGAATAGAAAATATATCAAGCAAATTGAAAGATATTTTACATAATAAATTGTCATTTAATACCGAAAGATATAATAAGATTCTGAAAATTTATCTGAAGAAGTGAGTTATATTCTTCGGACAAAGAAAGCTCTTGTGCTTATTGGGGATTTTGACTTAGTGTTGAGAAGTGATTTGATTACATATATTACATTTGATTACATAAATTACAATAAATGATGGAAAAACTTTTAAAAAAATACGACAAAACTTCTGAAGAATGTGACAATGGAAACACATAAGGGAGGCACTGGGGGGGGGGGAGGGGGAGGGGATGCCTAGAAAGTAATGGAGGGGGAGGCTGAAGGAGGGCCCCTAATTGAAATAGACTCACTTGGGGGTGATACTATCACCGGGAGTGGGGGTAATTGGCGGGAAGGTAGACAGAGCACTGATAAGGACTCACGGCCCAAGTGATAAGGGGGGTGTCCTTATCGTAGCCAATAAGGAAATGATCGGAGCAGGTGGTGTCACCCTCCGTCCAAGTCCAATTAAATAGTGCTTATCTTCTTATCTTCCCCCTGTTTCTGCATTCCTTATCAAACTTTACCATACAAACCTGTTAATATTTGCTCATTCCAGAGTATTCTATAATCAATGATCTTTAATTATCCTTGGCTCATTATAAATTCATTATCATTGAAACATTAGAGTATTTTGAAAGTTACCTCACTGGAAATTTTATATTCAGTTCATATTGTTTTAGACGAGCCCTTTAAATTTAAATAAATAAAGCCCATACAGGATAAATGGTGGGAAAAATAAGCAGAAATACAATGTTTTACGTAAAAAATACATTTAGATGTGCTAATGACGAAAAGGAAAGTACAAATTTAAAAAGAAAGTAACTTAATTTGAAAACTATAAAAGCCTCCAGTTTGGCCAAAATAAATAATTAATTTTAAAATCTTTTTGTTACATTAAAAACTATCTTTCTCAATAAATTTGGTTTTAAATAAATTATTTTAGAATATGATTAAAAAAAAAAACCTATATATTTAGGTAAATAATCTAAAGGGTTATTATTTCTACCACCAATGAATATAGAACTCTCATACCTTCTATTCTCCGTCTTCATTGGTTTCTGCACACCATCTCCCGTTGGCGAGCGCTTTCGGACATTGTCCATCTTCTGGCCGTGTTTGTAACTGTGTTTGTATTCTGTGAGTTAATTGTGTCAGGTAGCTGTAGGGGTCACTTTTGTCGGCGATGAGGTCTGTCGCACGTACGAGTTATGAGGGTCAGAGTCATTATTCCAGGTATAGGTTGAGGTAGGGATTGGTTGTGATCTCCTTCTTATTCGACAACAAACTTTACAGACCATCAGACGGATTAGGAATGGGAAACCCGACTTCCTCTATAGTAATGGAGACTTTTATGCAGCACCTAGAAGACACACACATTAAGAACCTTATAGAAAGATACAACATAAAACACTACTACAGGTACGTAGATGACATACTTTGCATACTTTCACAAGATAATGGAGAAGACATATTAACAGACCTAAACAACTTACATCCCAACATCACATACACAATGGAGAAAGAAAACAACAAAACAATCAACTACCTCGACATAACTATTACAAGGACGGACGATAAGCTAACCTACGGAATATACAGAAAACCGACAGCGACTGACACTACCATACACGCAACATCAAACCACCCCACACAACACAAACTCGCAGCATTCAGACATTTAATACGACGAATGAAGACAATCCCACTCACAAAAGAAAACTATGACAAAGAACTACAGACGATATACACAATTGCGCACAACAACGGATACAAACAAACCACTATAGACAAACTACTTACGAAATACAACAACAAAACACACACGAACAAACAACAAGAAGAACAGGCAAATCATAGATACACAATAACATACACAGGCACTGAAACTTACAAACCTATTTAGAAAATAAGGTATACTCACAGCATTAAAAACAGACAATACACTAAAACGCAACCTACACACGAACAAGAAAAAGACTGAAAAATTCAACTCCAGCAGAGTATACAAACTGACATGCACATGCAACCAGGCGTACATAGGACAAACAGGACGAAAACTCAAAACGAGATTTGATGAACACGCACGATCATACAAACGACATAAACGAGACTCCAACTACGCAAACCACCTACAAGACAATGGACACGACCTCACCGACATAAAAACAACTATGACGTTGCTACATAAACAATAGAAGGGACGGAAGATGGACATCTTAGAAAACATGGAAATCTACAAAACAAGGACCGCTGACAATAACATTATTAACGAAAAACTCAACACAAAATCTGACACAATATTTAGACCGCTATTGTTACTAAAACGAACACACAAACGCGAACGAACAGACGACGCACAAACCGACAACAACGCAAAAAGACATAAGACAGCATAATCCATAGGCAAACAAACACACATTTACAAAAAACTTTCGGAACACTTAGAACACCTCAACAAAGGAGGTCACAACCAATCCCTACCTCAACATATACCTGGAATAATGGACGCTGACCCTCATAACTCGCACATGCGACAGACCTCATCGCCGACAAAAGTGACCCCTACAGCTACCTGACACAATTAACTCACAGAATACAAACACAGTTACAAACACGGCCAGAAGATGGACAATGTCCGAAAGCGCTCGCCAACGGGAGATGGTGTGCAGAAACCAATGAAGACGGAGAATAGAAGGTATGAGAGTTCTATATTCATTGGTGGTAGAAATAATAACCCTTCAGATTATTTACCTGACACAGCTAGTCAAGCGAAGGTATTACTAAAACGCATGCTTAACAAGACTAGACAGCTACACAAGACAATAGCCAACATCAAATTCAACAAGCAATGTCAGACACACAACATAATACCTAGATACGCTACAATAAACATAAACACAAAATCATTTGCAGCACAACACACAAAAATAAAAGCACAAAAACTATGGATTAAAACAGAAATACGTTTACTATACATTAAAAAGAACAGACTGAACAACGAAATTTACAAACTACACCTAGAGACAGGAAACAAACTGACACAACTAATCCTACACTACATACTGCCTACATACTTACACTACATAAATGACATTATAAAGCGGACAAAAAAGTACGATACCATGGATAAAAAACTCACAAAACTACGACTTAAACAAACAAAAAACTCAGACGTAAAACGGAACAACCAAACATTTCACAAACGCATAGTAAACTTAACAAACATCACGTTCAACAAAAACGAAACAGACACATTGGAAAAGGGACTCAAACATAATCTACAATTCAGGAATATACAGAAACAAATAGAAACAAACATACTAGACGTAGACCACATAATAACTTACCTACCACAAGAAAAACAAGAACAGATGAGACACAGAGTAGCAGACCTACTGACCAACAATATAAGGCATCGAATCCACACTAAACATAGCCAGACAGAAACCAAGACAACTAGAAACATACAGAAAAAACTCCGCGACAACAACCTAACACTGACCAAAGCAGACAAAGGTAACGTGACAGTTATTATGCACACACAGGATTACAACAACAAAACAGAAGAGTTCATCAGACTAACAAAGTGTGCAGAACTAAAACCAGACCCCACAGATACATACCAACGAGAAATACGAAACACAAGTATACGATGTCCAAACATACTAGACGGATCTCACTTCAAATACATTAACATGAATCCTGGACCACCAACGCTTCGAGCACAACCGAAAATACACAAACCCGACATACCAATACGACCAGTAATAAACTACTAACCGGCACCAGCATACAAACTCGCCACACACACCGCAAAAACTAATTAAAGAATCTCTAAACCTACACAACACATACACAATAAAGAACACGACAGACCTGATCACTAAACTACAAGACATTACAATCACAGAACAGACAAGACTTATATCATATGATATAAAAGACTTATACCCTTCCATACCAATAACAGAAACCATAGACATACTAAAAAACGGACTAACGGAACTTTACGATGATCAATTCATAGAAGAACTGACAGACATAACCTCAACAATACTGAAACAGAATTACTTCTTATTCGACAACAAACTTTACAGACCATCAGACAGATTAGGAATGGGAAACCCGACTTCCTCTGTAGTAATGGAGACTTTTATACAACACTTAGAAGACACACACATTAAGAACCTTATAGAAAGATACAACATAAAACACAACTACAGGTACGTAGATGACATACTTTGCATATTTTCACAAGATAATGGAGAAGACATATTAACAGACATAAACAACTTACATCCCAACATCACATACACAATGGAGAAAGAAAACAACAAAACAATCAACTACCTCGACATAACTATTACAAGAACGGACGATAGACTAACCTACGAAATATACAGAAAACCGACAGCGACTGACACCACCATACACGCAACATTAAATCACCCCACACAACACAAACTTGCTGCATTTAGACATTTAATACGACGAATGAAGACAATCCCACTCACAAAAGAAAACTATAACAAAGAACTACAGACGATATACAAATAATCCAAGTAAGTAAGATACCGTATTCATTATTCCAGGAATAAGATTTATTTAACAAATTGAGTGATATATATTAAACGCTGAATTTGGTTTCCTAATTTCCTAGTGAGAGGGTGTCCCACAATGTTCATAGTTATATTCTTAAATATCTTCATTTGTATGTGTTTCTTTTGCAAAAACTCTTGTGAAATATAAAAGAAAGAAAATTTATGTATTCGTATACTTTATGTCTAATAAATTATTTTCATAAAATAATAACGAATATATGAATATTTTAAAATTTGCTATTACTCTTTATACTCCTTGAAATGTGTTCGGCTTCATCGCAGTACACATCATTCCCGTACCGAGTGATTTTGAATCTTTATTTCTTCCAGAATAAGTAAGACTGATAGGAAAATAAAACAGCTATGAATTTTACAAATACATTTTGAAAATTTGATAACAACTCTTGAAAGCTCAAACATTAAGTTGTGATAGAAATTGTCTGTCTTAAGAAAAGCTAAACATCTGATTTTTTTTAATCTTGAATTTGATTAGAGACTGATTTAGTGTTTCTATGTAATAATCATTCACATATTTAATATTTTGTATGCAAATTTTTTATTCATAATAATCTATTATTAAATGTTTTTGCTTTTTATAAGAGTTTATATTTGATAGTAAAGGGAAAAATAATTTTAAACGCTTATTGTATTTTTTTTTTCGAAATCATGCAAACTTTGCACGGGAATAGGTAATTTTTTTCTCATTGGCAAAACATAACATTTGGTGTTCCACAAGGATAGATACTTGTTCCCTTGTTCTCTTTCTTAAACCGAGTCATCTGATCTCTGATGTAGAGGATGCTAGCTACTAAAAATTTTCTAAAATTTTATTAACAAATATATGTGAATATATTTTTCTTATAGCCAATATAAAAAACTGGTTCAATATTATTGAACTAATAAAAAAAATGAATTATTAAATTTTTCTTTCATACATATTTATAAATACTGTACCAGCTGAGTAAAATAAATAGTTGGCAAACCAAACAACAACTTTCTACTGTTTTTAATGAGATGCACTTGTAATCCTCCTTGTTTTCTGAAGGATTTTGGATGCTACTCATTTCCTCACAAGATGATAAGTGTTGAGTGCATGCTGACGGTGATACATGTTGATATATGTAGAAGCGATCTGGATAACTCCACAAGGGTACGAATGGCAATCCACATCGAGATATTGTCGTTTCCGAAGGGGGGTATTCGCGAAACAGTCGGCGAAGAGCTCGCCATATATCAGCTGAGGACTGCGAGCCTGACGCAGGCAAGGCCGGCCTGGAAGGTTATAAATTGGCTGCCACTAAAAGATAAAGAATGTTGCAAACGGCTGCGAGGTGGGAGGCGCTATATTACATGGAATGTCTGTGACGTCCAGGCGAAATTTAATACCTCAAGGCATGAGGCTGTTCCTCCCTGCTAATGGAATCTTCCTCTGTTTCCCTCCGACTGTTCCATCTGGAATTACTGACAGAATTCTAACCAGTTGCTGACAAGGATTTAGAACGCCTGATTAGTGCTAAACGGAATTTGTAATGTCATACTGTTTAGCAATCACTAATTACTAAACATTATGACATTACAATTTCTCTCTCTCTTTCTCTTGACTTAGTATTATTTTTCTTTTTAACACAATTATACAAAAGAAATTTTGGTACTTTCATTTAGGCTACAGCCTTGCTGTAAAATCTGTTTTCTCAACTTTACTGATGTTACCAAAGCAGTGAGACTCCAATACGCTATTAACTCAATTTTTACTAATGTGGAAATATAAATGAAAATGACAAAATTGATCAACTTTCTCAACAAAAACTTTGCAAAAAAAAAGATAATATAATAATTTTTATATTATAAAAAATAAAAAGTAANAGCTATATTATAAAAAATAAAAAGTAACAATGCCAAAGTAATCATAGAAAAGTAGAGGCCCTTGAGAAAATTATTGCAAATTATATACAATCAAAAACTGAACTGACAACTGCCACCATGATCCACACACACACTAACAGACAGTGACTTGCTCTTAACAGAAATTAATTAAACGTTAACAAATGCAATAATAATTAATAAAACATTAATTCATGCGTAATTACATCAATATTTTGTACCCCTGAACAATAATCCCTGGATTAAACCTTTAGAAGGAAAGAGAGAGAAAAATAGAATACATGAGATCATGGTTTTGGGTTTATTGCTTCTGAAATATTTTTCACTTTTCCTGTTTTTAAAAATAATAATGCCGAAATGAAGAATGGTTTACCGTCTCTCAATAAATCAATATTCTCAATCACCTCTTTTCTAATCAGTAAACAGGATTCTATACTCGACTACACCCCATTTTTCCACCTAATTAATAATTTCAATAATAATGATTGAGGTAGTACGCATTCCTTAAACCGAATTCCTCTTCATCACTCGTCAATCATGAGGATTCCTTCAGAACGCATTTCGTTGATTAATGATGTACGGAGTCCAAAAATGAAGGATCACAATATATTGTTCATAGAATAATTTTTCTAAAAATCTGTCATGAGAACAACATAAATATTAACATCCCTTCAAAAAACTTTGAATTACCTCCATTTTGGTCGACAGAAATCTATTACTTACAGAGATGAAGTAGGGACCAATCGGGATGGATTGTAGTAAACACAGGCCCAGACAGAGATTTAGTTCTTTTGGGATATTTACTCCATCTAGAGCTATAGTAGATAAGTTTTAAATAAATAATAAATACATTTGGAGTGGATTTCGTTAAATTTATATTAACTATGCAATGCAAACTCATTAATAAATCCATCCAGTATGGCCACTCAGTATAGAAATAAAATAGAGTTTCACACAGCAAATAGTAAATCTATGAAGACTTCCATTAATAATTAAAGATGAGAAACTATTCTATTCTACATAAATATATAGGACTGCAGAATAAATAACCGAAAATTTAAACAATCATTAACTTAAATGTATATTAATAAATTATCTGACAAAAATATGTAAAATTTCTATATAAAATATGACTATGGAGTTGAACTGAAATTGTCTAATTGTTACAACATTAAAATGCAGTTTTAAGGGTGAGTGAAATAAATGAAAAATGGTTACATACCTCCACTGTTCACTCGTATATTTTCAAATGCAGAGCGCTTTCAATGTCTATAAGGGCAGAGGTCAGAGAGTTCATCTCTGAAATAATATTAAATAAATATTCTTAAAATGACGAATAAAAGCTTGCCTTGAGTCATGGATGTGTACAATATGGCGGTAACTCTGGAACACATGATAACAGTGTATTAGGGATTATCTCCATGGGGGATTAAATTATTCATTATTTAATTTTTATTAGCGAGTTCTTTAAAGAGAAATAAGCATTTTATATTTCATAATATAACAAGTTAAATCATATAATACATAATATATAGAAAAAATGACGTCACATTTATGTATTGTATGAATATGTGAATTACAGTCTTCTGTAAATGGATAGTTGAACTTTTATTATATAGTTAGAGTAAAATTGAGTTTCAGCAGTTAATTGTGTGGATTGTTTAAATGTATGCTGCGACATCACTTTTAAAAAATTTCTTCAGAATTTTTAAAATTACTCTAGCATCAAGTCTTGGCATTAATATATATGTTTATATATCTAAATATATATAAATTACGTGTCACGTTGTTTGTCCGCGATGGACTCCTAAACTACTTAACAGATTTGAACCAAATTTGCCCACCGTGTGCGGTTTGATCCAACTTGAAGGATAGGATAGCTTATATTTTAAATTATGGTCGCAATATTATTTTATAGCAAATTAATTGCCTATTATCTGTTAGCTTCAAATGATTTTAACAGATGCCGATATCAGTTAAAAGATGGCGTTGCTAATTATTTGTCTATTTGTTAGCTCGAAATGATTTTAACAGATGCCGACATCTGTTGACTGGATTGAGTAAACAATTAATAAATGGCGCTGCAATGTTTAACCTACAAACGTATTATATAAGCTACAATTTAATAGCATAACCACTACGTGTTGTTGGGACTAAAGTATAGGTTAAATTTATTTTGTAGTACACGAAATACAGTAAAATTCAATCGTTTTTACTTTTCCAATTTTTGGTATTAGCATAGACTAATAGACGTGTTGCTTAGACTAAAGTGTATATTAAATTTATATGTATTGAAGATAATACAGTGAAATAATTCCTACTTTTTTTTTATTTGTGCTTCATTGTTCAAAAATATTTAATTTAAATTAAATTATTATTTTCAGTCCAATGCCACCGAAAAAATCTAACCTCAACAACGCGAGGAGCAGAGAGGCACGACGCAAACGTGTTGAAAGAGCTGATCAGTCGGCAGAACAAATCGCAACAAGAAATGCAGCTCAAAGAATCAGGACAACAGAGGGTCGTGCACAAGAATCTCAGGAACAGCGTGACGAACGTCTGCGACAGACAATTAGAAGAACAAGAGCGGCACGAGAACGAAACATAGTTACTGCACGAGTACAAGAACGACAGAAGCAGCAGACCAGCCGCTCATTAACACGTACATCATTTGTTCGTCTTGCTTTCGAATGTGCACCAGATATTAACTACACTGCGCATTCAAAAATTGTTATCAGTGCAATGGATAAAGTATGTCAATATTGTCAGGCATTGAAATTTCGGACTGAAACACCCGGCATGTGCTGCGCATCAGGAAAAGTTGTGTTGTCACCTCTACCCACTCCGCCGGAACCTTTATTATCCCTTCTTGCTGGCGATTCAGATGATTCAAAATTATTTTTGCGTATGATACGCAAATTCAATTCTTGCTTCCAAATGACGTCATTTGGGGCAACTAAAATTTGCGATCTCGCATCCGATGGACGTAATTTTGAAACTACATTTAAAATACAAGGCCAGGTGTACCATAAAATCGAGTTATTAATGCCAATGCCTGATGATGATCCGAAATTTCTTCAAATTTATTTTATGGGCAATTGTGAAGAGCGCGTGACGACTCGGTGCCAGTATAATTTCATTGAACAAGGAGAAGAAAGAGCAATTGTGATGTTGCTGGACAATTTATTTAGAAGATCAGAATCAACTAATTCGATTGATTAAAAGAGTTTCGCCACGATTGCAAAATTACAACTATCAAATCGTCATAAAAGCCGACGAAGTACCATTAGGTGAACATGCTGGCAGATTCAACGCTCCAACTGTTGATGAGGTTGCTGTTATTATGGTTGGTGATCCAGTTGACAACAGAGCTATAAAAATTACTCGGCGAGACAACACTGTCAGTACGATTTCGGATTTACACCGTTCATATGACGCACTACAATATCCATTACTATTTTGGCAAGGACAAAATGAATATCACCTTAACATCAAACAATGTGATCCAAATACCGGTAAATTTGACAATTAACTATTTATTTTCCTACTGTATGTACGGATTTTAATTTCGTATTGCATTTATTATTAAATTTTTTTCAGGTGCTTATGGAAATAAGAAAGTTAGCTCAATGAACTACTACGCACACCGATTGATGGTTAGACTAAGTCAGGACAACTATATTCTACGATATCGTCAGCTATTCCATCAATACATTGTTGATATGTTTGCTAAGGTTGAAAGCGAACGCTTGCGATTTATTCGATACAACCAGGCTAAATTACGATCGGAAGAATATTTTCACTTACGAGATGCTGTTGCTGGGAACATCGATGGAAATTTAAATGCCAATGACATCGGCAATGCTTTCATTTTACCTTCAAGCTACATCGGCAGTCCACGGAACATGCAGGTATACATACAAGATGTGATGACTTACGTTATTACGGTCGACCGGATTTGTTTATTACATTCACATGTAATCCGAATTGAAAAGAGATACAAACTTTACTATTGCCAGGACAACAAGCAATTCATCGTCATGATATAACTGCGCGTGTGTTCAAACAAAAATTGAAATCCTTAATTGATTCGATTGTTAAATACTCAGTTTTTGGTATCACACGTTGTTGGCTGTATTCCATTGAGTGGCAAAAGCGAGGTTTGCCTCATGCCCACATTTTAATTTGGTTAAGATAAAATTCGTCCAGAAGAAATTGATCAAATAATTTCAGCCGAAATTCCAGACCCATTAATTGATCAAGAATTATTTGATATTGTTACCAAACACATGATCCATGGGCCGTGTGGTGCTTTCAACATGACGTCACCATGTATGAAAAATGGAAGATGTAAAAAAAATTTTCCAAAGCCGCATACCAATGACACTATCACGGATATTGACGGTTATCCAATGTATCGCCGCAGAAATACTGCAAATGGTGGCCACATATTCACAATGCGATTGCCGAATTATCCAAATCAAGTAGAATTTGATAATCAGTGGGTGGTACCATACTGACCATTACTTTTAAAAACTTATGAAGCTCATATCAATGTTGAGCTTCGCAGTTCTGTAAAATCAATTAAGTACATTTGTAGGTATGTAAACAAAGACAGTGATTTGGCCATATTTGAAGTACAAAACATAAATAAAAAAAATAGCACGATACCAAATAGGGAGATACATTAGCAGTAATAAAGCTATTTGGCATATTCTTAGCTTTCCCATACACGAAAGAGATCCTTCTGTCCAGCATCTAGCAATACATCTTGAAAACGGTCAGCGTGTATACTTCACTGAAGAAAATGTTCTTCAACGTGCACTTGAGGCTCCAAAAACGACACTAACTGAATTTTTTACATTGTGTCAAAAATCTGATATTTTTGGCCAGTTCGCAAAGACATTGATATATGCTGATGTTCCACGTTATTTTACATGGAGCAAATCCAGTAAAAAATGGGAGCCACGGAAACAAGGAAAACCACATCCTTCCATTACTGGCATATTTAAAGCTAAGACATTGTGGCGACTTTACACGGTACATCCAAAGCAACGTGAGTGCTTCTGTTTACGTTTGTTATTAGTGAATGTTCCCGGACCAACGTCTTTTGAATTTCTGCGAACAATTAATGATCGTGTATTTAATACATACCAAGACGCATGTCGTGAACTGCAATTGCTAGAAGTCGATAACCATTGGGACTTTACGCTTGCTGATGCTGCGTTGACATCAACGCCCAATAACATTCGTCAGCTGTTTGCAATTATTTTGACGACCGAGGACATATTGCATCGAATAAGACAAACAGATCAATGCCGAAACATATATTATACGCCAGAGATGTATAATGAAGCGTTAGTGTTGATCGAGGATTTATGTGTTTTAATTTCAAATTTACCACTTCATCATTAAGGTATACTGTCCCCTGACCATCCAGCCACCGACTTAGTCAACACCGATTTATAACGAGAAAAACAATATGACCATGGTAATTTAGCAACAATTATCGTGAACAGTGTGCCATTACTAACAGCAGAACAAAGAATTATTTATGATCGGATTATGTTGGCTGTTGCTGCTGAACAAGGCGTTTTTTTTTTCTTGGACGCACCAGGGGGTACCGGTAATACATTTTTGATATCGTTGATTCTTGCCAAAGTACGGTCGCAACAGAAATCGCATTGACAGTTGCATCGTCAGGCATTGCGGCTACTTTGCTAGATGGTGGGCGAACGTAACATTCAACATTCAAGCTGCCATTGGACATTCATAATAAACCAAATGCAATATGTAACATAAAAAAGATTAGTGGAATAGCTGCAGTGTTGCGGAAGAGTTCAATAATAATTTGGGATGAGTGCACAATGGCTCACAAATATTCACTCGAAGCATTGCATAGAACCCTACAAGATTTAAATGGCAATAATAAACTTTTCGGTGGTGCTATCTTACTTTTGTCTGGTGATTTCCGACAGACCTTACCGGTTATACCTCGCTCTACTTTCGCAGATGAGATTAATGCATGTTTGAAACAATCATTTTTATGGCGAAGTGTTGAAACTCTACGATTGACCATAAACATGCGCGTACGATTGCAAAATGATCCATCAGCACAAATATTCTCCGAACAATTATTAGATATTGGGATCGGTAAAATAGAAATGCAACCAAATACGCAATGCATTAAACTGCCAGACAATTTCTGCACTGTTCTTCAGGAAAAAAATGAATTGATTCAGAGTATTTTTCCGGATATACAGAATAATTACTTGAATCATGACTGGCTCAGTCATCGGGCGATTTTTGCAGCCAAAAATGTTGATGTTGACGAAATTAACTTCCAGATACAACAGTTGTTACCAGGCGATCTGATGTCTTTTAAATTAATCGATACTGTTGTTGATGAAAATGAAAGTGTAAATTTTCCAGTTGAATTTTTAAACTCACTGGATATACCTGAAATGCCACCATATAATCTGCGATTAATGATTGGTTCCCCTATTATTCTCCTACGTAATTTGAATCCACCTCAATTATGTAACGGTACGCGTTTGGTCATCAAAAAGATCACAGGAAATATTTTTGAAGCAACCATTTTAACTGGGAAGTGAAAAGAAAAAGTGGTCCTGTTGCCACGTATTCCAATGATACCGTCAAATTCTACCATACCCTTCAAAAGGCTACAGTTTCCAATTCGTTTAGCTTTTGCCATGTCTATAAATAAATCTCAAGGCCAAACAATGTCCATTTGAGGTTTAGATTTAGAAAATCCATGTTTTTCTCATGGACAACTATATGTTGCATGTTCACGTGTAGGGAAACCGTCGAATCTATTTGTATTAGCTAAAGTCAGGTTAACTAAAAATATTGTGCACCGATTAGTGCTAAATTAAGTTGAAATTAAAAGTATGTATAATTCAATATAATAAATATTGTTGATAAAGATTTAAGGCCAACTGCCCTACCTACCTTATTCATAAGTTTAAGTGTCACTTGTTATTCACTAATAACTTTGTAATTTACTCATGTGTTACAAATTTTAATAACAATAATGATAAATTGTAAAATTAATTCCTTTGTATTGATTTTTGCTCAATATCCACTGTACGAAAATTTTAATCAATCGTGCTC
>KZ809145.1:22342-40753 GCA_000696205.2 Oncopeltus fasciatus | reverse complement strand
AACAATAGAAGTGGAGTTACATGACATCAATTGTTTCTATGAGAGCACATTGCAAGATGCACGCTGTGCAGTATGTAATTACTAAAATAAATAAAAATATATTATTCTAAAAAAAAAAAATAAAACCTTTAATAAATATATTTCTGTATTTCATATATATGTATTTCTTTATTTCGGAATATATTTCAAATAAATCTTTGGGGTAGTTTTTTTATCTAACGTAAATAGAAATCAACATTTTAGCCCCACACTATATTAATCCTATTCCATGCAATAACTAATTAAAGCTGTTCTTGCTACATTTAAAAGCGACTAGCCAAATTTTATAATTAAACAAAACAAAACAGATAACTATGGTAACTTTAAGTAACTATAATGTTTGTTGTTTTGTAGTTAGGATTGGATAAAATTTTCAAAAGTCTGTTGATAGTTGTTTATAATATGTTACATTAATATATTTTTTGTATATATTATATAAAATATATGTAAAATTTATAAGTACATTATATTTAGTATGTTATGTAAAAGTATTCTTGTGTGTGTTTTAGTGAACAGAAGAACTTTGACAAAATGGCGTTAGACTGCAAGGGTTGGCGCCCAGGAACTCCTGGAATCTCTCTTTCTTATTCAGAATTAAATAAATCTGTCGGAATGTCCCTTGCCCTGAGCCAAAGTTATTTTCATAGCAAAGCTACCACCGACTGCTGAAGTAAGGAATTCGTTTTCAACATTCACTTGTCTCCTACATCGTACAAAACATCTTTGAACCCGTGTGTCTGTCTGTGTCAGGCATGTCTCTGCCTTTGTGAATTAATCTTAAGAATTTTGGTACTAGCCTTAATTGTTTAATAATTTATTTATACTTGCAAATAATTTAATTTATTTATACTAATAAATAATTTATACGAGACCTGAAAATTGGCATACAATGTCGCATGCATACCTAAATCTGCTTTTCTTAGCAGATTTTTTTAAAGGAAGACCCTAGATCTCTTTAAATCAAGTTATTCACACAACAGCATTCCGATCCTATAGTGGATTAAATTCAGATCCTTTATTAGAGAACCTAAAAATATGGTCTGTTCAAAATAATATGTACATGTATTACTGTATGCATTCTAGTGTCCTTAATTTTTAAAACAAAGAAACTAAATTTCGTATAAAAACTTATTTGTCGATGCTTTCGATAATGTTTGTAATCTGGTTAAGAGAGATAGGTTGTAAGGATTAAAGTCCGACTAGAAGGATTGGGATTATTGATTAGAGCTGAATTACTGTGCAATAAATTGGAGAGGGTGGAGATTTGGTCTCGGGTGTAAGGGAGGATATCAAGATTCATATGAAAGATAGAGTTGAAGACTCTACAAACTTTACAAAACCAAAGAGGTTTTGGTTTTTAAGAACTTGGCTTAAGCCGAGAGTTCGTCGTAAATTCTTGTAGTCAGTGAATTTGTTTTTAATTGGGTTTTGTTTGTGTCTGCATTATGGACTATGAACTATTGTCCATAGCATCTTGTATGTTCTTTTATTAGTTTTATATGTTCGCTCCAGATAAGTCATGAGTCAAATTGTTACTCAAAGTCAGCAGAAGGAATCTTTTAAGTAAATTAGGCATAGTAATTTTTAGTATCACTCCAGAAAGATAAAAATAAGGACAGTTTAGTCTGGGATTCAGTTTTGGGATATACATAACGAATTTGTAACAAAAAGAGTCTTTTTTAGTATCGCCGAAATTTCGGCCTACATTTCAGGCCTTCATTAGGATAAACGGAGCGGGAAGCAGAGAGAGAGAGAGAGAGAGAGAGAGAGAGAGAGAGAGAGAGAGAGAGAGAGTCTCCTGCCCTACGGTAACTAAATCATGACTGGAAAAAATTGTCTTTAACTCAAACAATACAAATATCTTCATTGTATATTTTGACTTTTAAAATCTCTCACTCCCTAATTTCATTTCAACCAAAAATAAATTCATTTAACAGTTAGCTAAAGGCTGAAATAGGAAATTTTTTTGTAAATTAAAAAAATTAAATGGCCCCCAATATATGAAATTATATTGTTATATATTTTTTTCATAAGCGTTTCTTTGAAAACTATTACAGAATGTAACTATTACAAAATTACATTTAAGACATATTTAGTTTCCTTTATTTTAAGCGATGTATAAGAATAGAATATCAGAGTCTGTATTAGTCAATGAAAGATTTTAAATAGCAAATTAAAATTGGCGTCCATAATCACAAGATGGAGAATTGAACAACTCGATTGACATATGGTTTTAACTAAGGATTCTCTTTATATATTACACAACAATCAATATCTCACACCGATATTTAACAACATATATATATATATATATGTCGCAAGCATTTGACAGGGTCTGGCATAGCGGACTGTTGTTCAAATTAAAATCCATCCTCCCAAGCACCCTTTACCTTGTCCTTCGCTCCNTATATATATATATAAATTTTATTTTTAAGGCGTGCCAACCTGTAGATTTATTGAATTGCGTCAGATTTCTATATTTGTTTATATTTAAATGCTTTAAAAGGAAAATTACTACAGAAGATAGATAGCATTAAGGTTACATCTCAGGTTACCCTACATGCACCGTTGAGCGGGAGGTTGGGAGGGCAGAGAAGGCGTAGCGCGGGGACACGTGACACCCCACTGAAGATGACCTCCCCTCCGAAGGGGAGATTCATTAAAGCCCTTTGGCGACAGAGGGAAATTGTAGAAAAGCCCACTTCCAGTGGATTCCTCAGGATCCTGAAGGAAGGCGAGGCTTTGAGAGCACTCCTGCAGAACAAAGACTGAACTCAAACATGCATTAGTCCTGGATGTAAGAGGATACGGCCTTGCAAATACAGTCCTGCTTCGTAATCTGACTGACTCCTGGAGCAGGAAGTCAGCCAAGAACTTCCCCTCGACTTTATAAAGCATTCGGAAAACATTTACCTACAGCTATTTGCCAAGATTACTTTTTTTTTTCCTTCTTTTTATTTCCAGTTATCCCTTCCAGTAATCAATACCCCTGGAGAGGGAACATTTATTGAGATTTTACTATATAATTGTGAACTGTATTATTTAATCACTTATTATTAAAAATTTTTAAAAATTGTATACATTACAGACTGAAATTTAACTAATAATATTGAGAAAAACAAATTAACTTGGTCTTCTTTGTAAGAATATTGAGACTCAAATGAAGAAGAAGATAGCCATCTATTTCTGCAATTTTTTTTTTTACATAAGACAAAATATCATATGAATGACCGAATGAAAATTTGTGTCTCTATTAAAATTAAAATGGTGTTCAATAGCGCGTTCTATTGCAATTAGGTAAATATCTCGTCATACTTCAAGATAAATAACTTATGTACCATTTAAATTTATTATGTTGATTATATTCTAATAGATTTAGTAAAACAGCCAGGATACAAACTATATCTTCCCGCTTCTAAAAATATATCCCTGGCTTTAATGACCAAAGGTTGACACGCAATTGAAAAAAACAATAACAATAGGTTATAGCAAAGTTCACACGAAAAAAATGAAATTACTCACACATGTTTTTGCAATGTTCTAACCTATAAAGTGTGGACAATTATAGGAGGTAACGTTTACAGTATTTTATTCTATTTATAATGTATATTTATATATTTGCTTTATACAGTCTGTAGTATATTTACTATTCGTCGATTCAAGTTATTCGATAGAGAAAATCCCTCACAATTAGTGGGGGACACATCCAGCCGACAAGACTTGTCTCTGAGGTCGCCCCAGAAGGGCGGGCAATACAAGAATGTAATTAAAAGGAATGACCCTGCCTTCAGCAATAAAGCCCTTATTACGCCATAAAACTCTCTCTGGAAGGGCGTTTGAGGACGTGCTAGATCTGACCCTACTTGACCTTATCTTGTCGCCACGACTCTGTTATGTCCGCGCGTAAAACACCGCTTTTTTAAGTGCGCCCACCCCACCAAGAGAGATAAGCAATTCCAAGGCGCAAATGGTTGGAGATTTGGTGACGTTATAGAAAATGAATAATTTTCCTTCTTGGAAATACAAACACCACTTCAATGCGTTTATTTTTTTATTTTTAAATGTATAACACTGGAGAACAAAAGTTTTGTTGAGCTGGATCTGACACTGTTTTGTCTCTAATTCTTGGCGTCTGAATCTGAGAATAACCTCAGATTTTGTCTATTACATCAAATTTCTAAACTACAGGATATCATCAGAATTCATAAAAATCATGCATTTAAAGGAACCCAAAGTAAACATGTACCAAATATGCAGTTTACAAAACATTTAATGTAAGTTAAATCGAGTTCATACATATAAAATTGTTTAATTAATAAACAGCACTAAAAATTAAGATACAAATTTGCGTTTGTAGCTTTTTCTGAAGTGTTTAGTTCGCGCTTGATTCTCCAACAATGTAAGTCCCATCAACCATGACCCTCAAATCTTGATGGAAACGCTCACACTGAACCAAGATTGTCCGGGATATTAGCAAGGTGGCTGTGTAAAAAATGCAATTTAATGCTAATGCTTTTTTATGACTAGCTAGGAAATTTTAGTACGAGATATTTGAAACAGTCTCCTCCAGTTGGCAAAGCTTTATCGAATTGCTTAATGAGACCCAATTTCATATGCAGAGGTGGAAATTTAATGTTGGATCTCTTGGTCTCAGGTCCGGTCTTGGCGGCCAATGTTGCACACGAGTTCTGCTGTCCCACTTACACAAAAAGCAGGGATACTTTGTGTATTCACGTTTTTGACCAAATACGAAGCAGACCATTTTAAAGTCAACACAAATGATCCATTGGTGCATGCTATATTGCAATAGATCAATGACTTTCTTTATAGTATCATATTCTTCACGTAAACAAACTGAATGGCCAATTGGAACTAAACCAAATACATTTCCATTGTGGAGGAGAACACATTTCAAGCTGCGCTTTGAGTAATCTATAAACAGTCGCCAGCCAGTTGCGTTATAGTTTGAAATTCCCAATTCTTCTATGAAACCACTTACATAATGACCAAACACAAATCCACCACCACGTTGAAAGTATTGCAGAAATGCCCTTTCTCGTGTTCGGAAATAGGATACTTTGGCTCCCTTTTTTCATTGAGTCATGATGCTAATAGCTCTGAAGCTTTTTTGGATAGTCCCAAATCTCGTACCAAATCAATTAGTTCTTGTTGTTCGAATCCCTTACGTACGGAGTCATCTTCAATGTTGAAATCTTCATCGTTGGGGTCGCTTTCATCTGCACCATACCCGTATTCCCCTTCTTCCAAAGAGGGAAATTCATTGAAAACTGGCACGAGGACTTCGGCTGAATGCGATATTGGGTGTATAGCAGACGGTAAACTAGGCTACTCTATTTTACATTTGTTTTTCTTGTTATATCCTGATGTTTTCACTATACAAAAGTAACAATCACTTGAATGATCTTTGGGCTCGCGCCAAATCATAGGTATACCAAATGGAAGCTTAGCACGAGTTACCTTGGTCCAAATCCGTAAACCCTCAACACACTGTTTACACACTTTATGAGGTGCCTATGCTTTATCTTGATCACCGAGTTTCACTTTAAAATAGGCAAAATATGCTTGTCTGACAAATGTACTGATGTTTGTCCTATGACTGGGAATGGTAAAACTGCCACATATATAACAAAACGAATCGGGGCTGTTTTCGCACTTTCGGCGTGTAGGAGCAGAGGTAGCCATAAGGAAACATTTCAGTTCAAACACACTATAGTAGTTCTGTGCACTTCGGTAACGAAATACTACATACTGCTTACCGACACACAACGTTTCACCACAGTATAACGTGACGTGATAGAAGAAAACTAAAAACATTTTTGAAACCAGCATGCATAACTTTTCTTATAGTTATAATTATTCCTGTTATTAAAATGGATAACCATTAAATTAAACAATGGAACTAAGACCCATGAAGTGGCATGTTTTGGCCGTAGGGGCAAGTTAGACATTGCAAGCTAGACGTACTTCCTGGATATTAACATACTGCAGGCTGTTTACGGTCTGCCGCTCCAGGAATATAACACCCCTGGAATTATGCAGGGCTCGCGAGAGGAAATAAGTCAGATCAGCTGTTGGGTGGGGTGGGGGCGGGCTAAGCCCACCGTGAAATATATTTTATGAAGTCCCCATACAGATTAGCCGCGGGCTTGCCAGATCATAAATACGCGTTAGGGTTATTAATGCAGGCCCTGGGCGCCGGCCCATGCACTATCTGTCTCCCATTTCAGGGGTGGTTCATCCCGTACGGGCTTTTTGTCTACCGCTAAGTACAATACACCAATAGATGTATTTCTCCATTTCTACCCTTCTTTAACCAGAACTCAAGTGTTTTCAATGAAATGCGATCAATTATTTTGCTATTATCAAGAAAATTAATACGAATATAACATATTTTGATAGATGACAATCTTCTGAAGATCATATCTAAAGAAATTAAAAAAAAAATACTTAGAATTACAATTTTTCTTGTATATTATATTATTTATTTCAGGATATATTATCAAGAAAATAACTAGCATGAAAATATTTGATATTTAAGCTACTTTTTATTAACTGTTGCATGAAATGTTAATGACTGACATCAGGAAGAGAGAAAGATATTAGAAAAAACAAAATTATATCCTAATATCTCAGTAGTAGAGAAATTGCAGAAAATCGTTAGCGTGCTCATTTATTGTAGAAATACATTTTACTTATGTAGTATTATAGTTCTAAAGGTTTCCTCCTAAGAAGCCGTTCCGCATTCAAATTTGTTCTGTTAAGTAATTTTCGGAAAAATTTCTTAGACTTTTACCGATCCTACTTATGAGAAACATGCTAAAACTAATGGAAGCTTAAATTTAGCTCTTTTTAAATTGTATATATAATTCACGGAATAGAATATTCAGAATCTATCATTTATTTAGAATAAAATAGAATACTAAGAAAATTAGTATTTTGGGGGAGACAAGTCACCCCTTTTAAGACACAAGAAAAAGNCCGTAAAATTAAAATTTACTTTATAAGTCAACCCCCCCTCTCCTAACTGTTCTATTTCGCTGTATAACTTCTAAGTTATGTATTTTATCAATAAACAATTCTGCGTTGAGTTTCATTACTCTGAATTAAATATTACGCCCACTAGACTGAAAGAACTTTTGCATTCACACTTGATATTTGAGGTAATCCCCTACTTCTATCCAACTCATTTCGCTCTGTAACTAACTTTTAAAACTATATATATGCTAAATTTAATTAGGAAAATAAACTTATTGTGGCTTCCAAGCGTTAATAAAAATTAACGGTTCACGTAACACCAACCTCTATTTATAAATATTAATTTTCCTCTATTTGTCTAATTTCGCTAAATACCTTTGTAACTTGTCTTTTATTAATAAAAAAAAACCTAAGTTCAGTTTTATTAAGCATTTAATACGCGCATTCGACACCGCAGATAATTGGTTTGATTTTGCTAAAAATCATCTTTAAAATATTAAGAATGTTATTCGTTGATAAATGGAAAATATACCAGAAAGTTATCTTTTCTACCTAATATTTAATTTTTTTTTTGGCATCATAAACTTTAGGGAACTATAATATTTGCGCAATACCTCATTCAATGTACAATTCAAAATAAGTCTATTGTAGAAAAATAAAAATAGTCCCGGAATAGGGCCTAGAGGCCCAGGAGGGAAACATATGTTAAGGATGTGTTTATTCTCGACCCACGACACACTAGAGAAGTGTGTGGTCATCAGCACACAGTTCTAAGCAGGCTGATGTTTTCCCATTCAATGAAGCATGGTACCCGAGATTGGTGGATCATCACAAAAAGAAAGAAAAAAAAACTTTTCTGCAGTATGGGTATTGAACAGGAGACATTTGGTTCAGGAGTCTAGTGGCTTAACACTCACCATTGCCTTAAAATAAATCTACCATAAATTCTTAATTATATCTCTAGTTCAACAGCTCAATAACGCATTTCACTATTTTTGTTGAAATAAAATCTGTATTTTAATCATATTTCTTGAACAAAAACAAGAAAATCAAATCAATATAAAGCCAAAAAAAAATTAAATAAAAATACTATTACCTAGACATTCTAGAGGATTAAATATAAAACGTCCTATTAGTTGCCCAGCAAAAAATAATATATTCTTTTCAAGCTATCACTAAAGAATTATCCATCTTGCGTTTATCTCTTTGAAGCAAAATTAAAAACTATTTGTACGCTTTTATTGAATTATTATTATTTAAATTATTGTTAGTATTAGTATTACTTTACTATTTTTAAAATGAAAGACAAATCGACTATAAGTAGTTTAGAAAAAAATATTTATAAAACTCACTCATACTTAAGATTAGTTTAGAGGCTGCGGGTGTGTTTGTGTGTGAGTGTGAGGCCACAGGGTTCAAGGTTAAATTCAAACAAAAAGGAAAAGTTATTATTAATGAGTTTACTAATTAATGGGGATTAAAACTGATATGACTTCAAATAATATCTTAGTTAATATTTTAAAGATTTTCCTATCTAAATACAGAATTACATAGTTGTATATATAAATAAATATATGAGTGTATTTTTAGATTATTTTCTACCATTAAAAAACTGTAGAAGAAAGCAAGAAAGAAAATTTTTTAAAAAGTACTTGGGCAATTGTTGAAATTCCTTGCATATACATACAGAGTAGTAAGGGGTAAGGATTAACTAATATTTCACGAAAATCTTTGACGTGGCCCAGAATATTTCTTTAACGCTTTGAAATTTCACCAAATAATATTATAATGAAAATATTTATAATATTGTCCTGCCAAATTGAACTGGTAAAAACTAGAAGTAACCTGGTTTCAAAACTTTTAAGACAGTATTCATCAAATTATTGTTTCGAGAAAAACATTTTCTTCCGACAAATTTTCTTTTATGAGATTTTATGCCTATGATGAAAATCGTTTTAAAATAATTTTGCTCAATAGTGCATGAATTATTTTGCGTAACGAAATAACTTCAACTCACTATAATTTAACTTTTATATAGAATAGTTTTAACAAATCTTGTCAATTTTAATATCGCTAACATTAAAATTATTCTAATTATGTTAAGTTAGAATTATAATGACTCTGTATTTATATATAAATCTTAATGTTCTTAAAATTAATGTGTGTTAATCAGATGATAATATCGTCTAAGAAACTCATTAGAAAAGGGAGTTGAAAGTAAAACATGGAGAATATATTCCTGAAGTTCTATTGGCCGTAATTATCATTTATTCACTGCACGGCCTGATTTAACTAGAAAATGTATTTTAAATGTTTTTCGCTAATGAGGGAGGAAGCATTTGTTTAGAAAAAAATGATATCTAAATTGTGACGTGAAGTGTATTTGTTATTTATACTGAGTGCATGCCGGTATAATTTAATTTTAATATATAATTTCATTTAAAAATAAATCAATCTGTCAAAGCATACTTAGCGAGGTTTACTACATCTTCTGGTAAAACTTACCTTGTTAAGTTATGGAGCATTTATAAAGTTAATGTATATAAGCTGATTGATCATTATCTACTTATAACAATGGTTAAAGATAAACATTTTTCACTTTTTAGGTAAAATAGACAAATGACACAGATTAGTCATGACATAAACACTGATGAGCAAGAGTTCTCTCTCTCCCCATCACCCTATTTGACCTGATGAAGGCCTGAAATTCAGCTCGAAACGTTGGCTAAAATATAAAAAAAATTTTTGGTTATAAATTAGTTTTTATTTCATAAACACTTTTCTTTAATGAGTGATTTACGGTTTGAATAATGTCAGATAAGATTCTAGTATTGATTGGTACGTTATAGGAGGCGAAGATGTACCATATATTAATCATTGACTGAAGTATAGTTGAGAGATACCCATTAACTAATGATGATCAGTGATAACAACATTATATAATAGGTGAATACTATATAGCTGGTACATGTTTGAGCAGTTTGAGAGTTTATTTTACCATACAAAGTCACCAACGAGATATCTAACACATCCTTCATTTCATGTAATGATATTCAAATAGCCAAATAGCAGGTGACATAATTACCTCAACAAGGAAACTGAGAGTTTTCGCACATAAAGACTTTCAAACTAAATCTCTCACAAGAACTTTAAAAACTTCAGGCTCTTTAATCTGATTTCATTTAAAAATCACTCAAAGTTCTCTCATGAACGTTCTAGTTTCTTCTGGAAGATATTTAGATATCTAGAACAGAGTTACCAGTCAGGCTAAGAAAAGGAACATTTTTACAAGGCAACGGGAGAAACAAACTTTTTCCATGAATGTTATTTGAGGTGGGAAACAGTTTCGTATTGGAGATGTCTTAAACATACTTCTGTCAAGGTAAGGTAAGGAAAAATTGTGTCCAGGAGAGGTCTGAAACAACCTTTTCCAGTCTTTCATAAAGGTAAATTGAGGTAGGGAACAGTTTTGTATTGGAGATAACTTAAACATACTTCTGTCAAGGTTAGGTAAGGAAAAATTGTGTCCAGGAGAGGTCTGAAACAACCTTTTCCAGTCTTTCATAAAGGTAAATTGAGGTAGGGAACAGTTTTGTATTGGAGATAACTTAAACATACTTCTGTCAAGGTTAGGTAAGGAACAATTGTGTCCAGGAGACGTCTGAAACAACCTTTTCCAGTCTTTCATAAAGGTAAATTGAGGTAGGGAACAGTTTTGTATTGGAGATGTCTTAAACAAACTTTGACAGCCTTCTGTCAGGTTAGGAAAAGGAACAATTGTGTCCAGGAGACGTCTGAAACAACCTTTTCCAGTCTTTCATAAAGGTTAATTGAGGTAGGGAACAGTTTTGTATTGGAGATAACTTAAACATACTTCTGTCAAGGTTAGGTAAGGAACAATTGTGTCCAGGAGACGTCTGAAACAACCTTTTCCAGTCTTTCATAAAGGTTAATTGAGGTAGGGAACAGTTTTGTATTGAAGATAACTTAAACATACTTCTGTCAAGGTTAGGTAAGGAACAATTGTGTCCAGGAGACGTCTGAAACGACCTTTTCCTGTCTTTCATAAAGGTAAATTGAGGTAGGGAACAGTTTTGTATTGGAGATAACTTAAACATACTTCTGTCAAGGTTGTAAGGAACAATTGTGTCCAGGAGACGTCTGAAACAACCTTTTCCAGTCTTTCATAAAGGTAAATTGAGGTAGGGAACAGTTTTGTATTGGAGATGTCTTAAACAAACTTTGACAGCCTTCTGTCAGGTTAGGAAAAGGAAAAATGTTGTCCAGGAGAGGTCTGAAACAACCTTTTCCAGTCTTCTATAAAGGTTAATTGAGGTGGGGAACAGTTCTGTATTGGAGATGTCATAAACATACTTTGACAGCCATCTGTCAAGGTAAGGTAAGAAACAATTGTGTCCAGGAGAGGTCTGAAACTACCTTTTCCAGACTTTCATAAAGGTTGATTGAGGTGAGGAATAGTTTTGTATTGGAGATGTCCTCAACATACTTTGACAGCCATCTGTCAAGGTAAGGTAAGAAACAATTTTGTCCAGGAGAGGTTTGTAACAACCATTTTCAGTCTTTCATAAAGGTTGATTGAGGCGGGGAACAGTTTTGTATTGGAGATGTCGTAAACAAACTTTGTCAACTTTCTGTCTGGTTATGAAAAGGAACAATATTTTTCCGGAGATGTCTGAAACAAACTTTTCCCGTCTCCATAAAGGTTAATTGAGGTGAGGAACAATTTTTTTCCGGACTCGTCTGAAACAAACATTGACAACCTTTTGTCAGGTTATGAAAAGGAATAATGTTGTTCCGGAGACGTCTGAAACCAGCTTTTCCAGTTTCCTGTAAGGATAAGGGGTAGTTTTTTAAGCCAGTTTTATCTGAAACAGCGTTTTCCATTTTTTTAATAAAGAAGGGTAAGAAATAATTTTGTCAAGGAGACGTATGAAACAAATTTCTTTAGTCTTCCATCAAGGTTAAGTAAGGTGGGGACTAGGATATTTCCGAAACACACGAGAGCAAATTTAGGAACTATTTCAACTGGAAGATGTTAAAAAACAATATTTTCCAGCTTTCTAAAAAGGAATGGTTAAGGGATAGCTTCTTCCAGGAGACGTCTGCAACAAACTAAGGTAAAGTGGGGCGAAGAACAGTTTTATGTTTTTATGGAGATGTATGGAGGAATGTTTTCAGTCATCTGTCAGGGTATTTATGGAATAGCTTAGCCGTTTATAAGTATGAGGTTATAATGTTTTACACCGGTTATAAATCTATAATTTGACAAGTATTGTTTGTCAAAATTCTTGTAAGTATCAATATTAAATATTTTCCTGCAGCTAGATAGAAATTGAACAAAATCAATATTTGTTCACGTAGGCTTCGTCGGTCGTCAGATGTATTTACCATTTCATCTTCCGGGTTGGACCGAGTCAAATTGTTGTTATTTGCCGATCGTTCGCACATCATNGTGTGTGTGTGTGTGTGTGTGTGTGTGTGTGTGTGTGTGTGTGTGTGTGTGTGTGTGTGTGTGTGTGTGTGTGTGTGTGTGTGTGTGTGTGTGTGTGTGTGTGTGTGTGTGTGTGTGTGTGTGTGTGTGTGTGTGTGTGTGTGTGTGTGTGTGTGTGTGTGTGTGTGTGTGTGTGTGTGTGTGTGTGTGTGTGTGTGTGTGTGTGTGTGTGTGTGTGTGTGTGTGTGTGTGTGTGTGTGTGTGTGTGTGTGTGTGTGTGTGTGTGTGTGTGTGTGTGTGTGTGTGTGTGTGTGTGTGTGTGTGTGTGTGTGTGTGTGTGTGTGTGTGTGTGTGTGTGTGTGTGTGTGTGTGTGTGTGTGTGTGTGTGTGTGTGTGTGTGTGTGTGTGTGTGTGTGTGTGTGTGTGTGTGTGTGTGTGTGTGTGTGTGTGTGTGTGTGTGTGTGTGTGTGTGTGTGTGTGTGTGTGTGTGTGTGTGTGTGTGTGTGTGTGTGTGTGTGTGTGTGTGTGTGTGTGTGTGTGTGTGTGTGTGTATGTGTGTGTGTGTGTGTGTGTGTATCTGTGGTGTGTGTTGTGTGTCATTTCAGTTATTCCCTAGTATGGTCGAATCCTGTGAGACTCAGTATGTTCATATTAAGAAATAAATGTTTCTTGATAATATAGTTTGCTAGATAGTTTTCTCTACGTCAATTCTGCTCTTAAGAAATAATTTAGCGATTTAAATAGGAATTAGATTGAATTTAAAATGAAGAGTTAAAAGAATGAACATAATATATTAATATAAAATATGGAATTATTGTGTTTCATCGGATCATCTATTTTTTATTGGATTAACGCCTAATTCTTATCAGAATCTATTTATGGTATCTAAACTTAGATATAAATGGTTAGAGATTTTGACTATGTGAAAAATAAAAACACAAAGAAAGGTACCATTGGTTGTGTAACTCTCAGTAATTATTGTAGCAAAAAAATGTAAAAATATATATTCGTTAAATATTACGTTTTTGTAATGATTTATAGAAGTTGATTTATTTTTCATTAGTCAAATATGTACTAAAATTATCTTCAATAACTGCTTTTCATAAATACATCAAAAATTTGTTAATAGGATCCGTTATTTTTAGAGGAATTAATTTAAACTGGTAAAATAATACTTTTGTGAATTTTGTTTTTTATTTAAACAACTCAACAGTCCCATTTTTGGGGGAAAAAATATTGGAATTACAATTTCCAGGAAAGTAGGGATGAGGGTGGCGAGCTTTATTTCTCACTAATCCTTGGCGACAGGTAAATAAATCTGTGAGGGCCCTGAATATTTATAAGAGGATTAGAGATAATTCCAGAAATAAATATCAGTGAGAGAATGCTCTGTATAATATTGTCCTGGAGAAATACTCCTTAATAACCAAGAATATACAAACCCACCTGGAATTTTACATTCCACTAAACACTTAAAATAAGATTTATACAAATAAAATAAATATATACCATCCTTAGAAAGGAATGACAATATTTACATTTAATAAATAATAAAAGCCAATGAAGAATAGTAATAATAAATTCTTCCTAACTAAACTCTGATCTATATGTTAATATATATTTTATTTTATTTTTCTATTGATTTTCCGTTTTTTTCCCATATTTATCAATTTTTAATTTTATTATTTAATAGTCTGTAGAAACACAAGTTGCAATATATCGCTTAACTAGCTGATTTTGATCCTGACTACAAGCTAGAGAAAGGGAAAAACTCCCCAAATATGGGGAAATGGTTGATTATTTATTGATGTTTATAGCTGGAGAAGTTTTGTTTCAAAGTTAGTATTTCATTTTAGCAGATTTTCCTCGGGGAAATCAAGCTATTCCCGTCGATAGCATGACGAGAATTTTATAAAATTTCAACAGATCTTCACAGTACTACACTGGAGTAGCTTTTAGTCAAACTACGCGATTTAATGAGAGTTTGAAGAAATATAAAGAAATACCCGTGTCTCGTGTTCCTTCCAACAATGAATTGCAGTCCACACGCTCTCTTTGCCCAGTCGAGGGGGATGAGAGGGGGGGTATGTAGACCAAATATATAAATAAGAACAGGTGGGAGAAAGAGTTTAGTGAACACAAAAAAAGAAAAAAAATTACAAAGAGTAAAATTTTTGGGGAGATTTCTCGCGCTTCTTCAGTGAGGAGTGAAGAGAGACTGGGCTGCTTCATTATATACATACATACATATATATATACCTATATACACACAGACATACACATATACTACAAAAATATGAATTCTTTCGGAATCTTCCCCAACTATGCAAGGTGCCAAGCACTGTTATGACTATAACAGAAGACTTTAAGAAGACTCTGACTGCCTTAAAGAAAAGAGTGTATTTAGTGCGACGAAATATAACAACGAGGAGATTTTATTTCAGTTTTAATTAGATTTTAATGCAGTTTTAATCATACGCACACACACACACACACACATACACACACACGCTTGACATTTCTAAAGATGTCAGAATATAATATAAACGTTAAAAAAACTACACTTTACACTTATTATTATTTCCCCTGGAACTATATTTTTGTAATAAATTACAACATTTCCACTTGTATTACTATTATAAATTTTAGTTTCCTCCTTGACCCCCATTTTCTCAGTTGTATCAATGAAAATTCCGAACGAAAAATAGAATATCTTAACTATGAATAAATTAAAATCTGTATAAGAATTCTTGAAATTCTAGAAGCAATGGGAGCAGCTTAATTTCTCTTTGCGAAATCTGCTCAATAGAAATAATTGTGCAATTTTAATAGTAATTAGATTGAATTTTAAATAAGACATAATTTCTTATCCTTATTTATAAAAGAAGGAATTAATTTTTGTTATCGGATTATCTCGTAAATACTGGATTAAAGCCTATTTATTATCAAAATGTATTTATGGTATATAACCCTAGAAAAATGGTTAGGGCTTTTGATAGGGTGTAAAATAAAAATGCTAAGAAAGAAATCTTTTAAACAATTAATGCGAGGTAATAAAATAAAAAAATCTATCTGTCCCAGCCAGGACTCGAATCTGGATCTCCTGCTTTCCGTTTTTTTTTTTTTCTATGTTATAGTTTTTTCAGAACAGAATATTGCTCAAATTGTTAGTCACATACTCTTACGCGAGGCTAATGCATGTATATTTACAATTTCAGGGCAATCAAGTGCTAATATATATATATATATTTTTTAAGGATCAGTTGAGACCATTAATTAACATTCGAGGATAATTATCCAGGAATTTGTCGTTCATCAGTCTCACTAATCATGGGCATGGTTCATAGAGATTTGTGCGTTAATTTGTCTCAAGCGTTGCGAATGGAAGTCGTAGGCCTTCTGTAGAAAAACCTCATTGGGCTGTACCCACCCCCAAGTCGGCTATTAATCTCCAGACGGGTGGGACATCGTCAACGCTTGACAAATTGCCTCGAGACAAGGGAGAACGTGGCCATGCACCGATGAAGAACCCCAGCCGAGATTTAATAGTTCCTCTTTACAAACAATCCCCACTCCCTGATGAATTATGCAGACGATCGTGGAGGGTAAGGAGCCCCGCGGTCGCCATATTTCTGTGCGGGGGTGGGAGGGTGCTCTAAGGGGTGAGTAATTAGCAGTTTATCTAGATTGGGGAAGGCAAACATGAGGGTGGGGGGTAAACATATCGTGATTTAGTTAGAGAAGAGCGACTTGCCAACATAAACACAATCTTTATAATGCAAAGTTCCCAGGTCATAAATTCTAGACGCACCCTTTTTGATGTTTACACTGCAAGCTAATTTATAAACGTGACTACACCGTAAATCTTCCTTTCTGGGGGGTATTTTTAGCCCCCTTTGTTCCCAGGGGAATATAATTATCATATTAAGGAGCGAAAATTGGTCTGATGGGTGCAGTACAACCAATTTTAAAATCTAGTAAAATTCTATAAATTTAAAGACGAAGGTACCAGGGTAGTTCAGGGAATCCGTTCGGGTCTCACTATCCTCGCGCTGCGTGTTCGGATTCAGCCCAGGGCAAGCTTTTATCTATAAACTTCTATTTATAGATAAAAGCTTGTCCTGAGCCATGGATGTTTAGAATGGGGTGGTAACCCATAGATAGCCTCTCCCTACATGACCATAAGTGGTTGAAAGAGTGGCTAACACTTTTTTAAAAAAAATGTAAATACGATCTAAAGGGATAAAACTTGGGGTAAATCTTTCCCTTATCTATAAGGGTTTAGAATAGGGTGAGTATCTGTTGATAGCCTATACCTCCATGAACTTGAGTCATTGAAATAGAGGACCAGGAAACGAAAAAACAGTTTCACTCAATGCAAAATATTTTAATTTTTTAAACAATTAATGCCAGGGAATAGAATAAAAAATCTATCTGTCCCAGCCAGGACTCGAACCTGGATCTCTTACTTTCTAGGCCGGTATGTAGGAGATCCAGGTTCGAGCCCTGGCTACGACAGATAGATTTTTTTATTCTATTCCCTCGCATTTAATCGTTTAAAATTTACGTGGGATAATATACCACAACAAAATTAATATTTAAAAGTTTTTTTTAAATTTCACTTCAGCGATTTAAATTTGACTCTAGCTATTTTTTTTGGAATATTTTACTTAAGATAAAGTAATATATTCAGGGGTTTGAGTTTACCGATCGTTTTAAAAACAACTTTCAGAACAAATAAAAATACAAATAATTCGGTGTATTTTTTGATGATATATGTGTATTCATATATTTAAATGTTTCATTTTTGATGATATATTATTATTAATATCATTATTAATTATGCTATTATTATAACTCTAGTTTGAAGCCTTTATTTAGCACCATGTTTTCTGTACTCGACGGCGACTAAAATATATAAAAAATAAATAACTCTAAAAGACATGGCGTGCATCCGAATTATCAGTGAGTTATAAATAAATTCCCATCAGCAGTTTTTTGTTTTGTTTTGTCTTGTTACCGTGTTTTATACCTGGCTTATTGATATACTACGTAGTAGAGAAATTAATATTTAAGGTTTGTTGAAATGTGTTGAAAAGAATATCAATTACTTTTTAAGAACGTGAGAAATACTATTTATTGTTCAAATGGAGAGTTTTTTGACCGTAGGTATTATTATTTGATGATTTTAGTTGGGGTTCGGTCAAGGTAGATCCAAAATAATACTAATTTAACAAAAATGTATTTTTTAAAAAGATTATTTAACATTTCGGCATAAAATGTTGGCAGATAATCTTTTAAAAAATACACTTTTATTAAATTTGTATTATTTTGGATCTACCTTGACCGAACCACAACTAAAATCATCTAATACTATTTATTGTTATGCTTAAAGGGGAGTAGGGAAGGATATCAATTACTTTTATTATATTCATGCTTGCAACACATAATATTATATTATTTTGTCATAAGTAGATATGATGTAGGACAGTAGAAAATGCTCTTTCATAGAGATAGATTTTCAATAGGGCTATTGTGAAGTGAGTTTGACTGATACATTTGTAATAAATAAAAAGTAAGTATAATGATAAAAAAATAATACAAATTATTTGTTATATAGGCCCAATTAGCACCGTTCAGAGTATGATAGGGGTTATCAAATGAATAAATATAGTATTTATGATACCTAAGATGTGGAGAAATGTTTCATTTTTGATGATATATTATGGTTTGTTATCATTAATATCATTATTAATCATGCTATTATTATAACTCTAGTTTGCAGTCTTTATTTAGCACCATGCTGAAGTGCTGGAACGATGATGTCCGATCCTTTGTCTGGAGTATTCTGAATATCCTTTATTCCGTTATTCGAGTTAGAGTACAAGAGTAAAATCTTTATATATATATAGGGAACAGTTTTG
>KZ809145.1:5267-15506 GCA_000696205.2 Oncopeltus fasciatus | reverse complement strand
TATTATGAATTAATCATTATTATAATTATTAAATTTCTATACTCCCCGTATAATGATTTTCTTCTTTGGAATCAAATGAGCGTCAAAATTATTATAAGTACTAGACAAGAAATGGCAGAATTAAGAAAATTTGTGTGAAACCTATTTTTTTATTAAAGAGGGGGATGTGGGAATAGGGAGAGTGAAAAAAAAAGGGAAAAATTCTTCTCTGAAAAATATGTTAACAATTCAGAACAAATATCTTCGGTTTGTCGTTTTCAAAAATATGTAAATTTCTGTATAACCTAAACATATTATACTTAGTATCATTCTAAAATGACACAATACGATAGTAATATGGAAATAAGCCCGCAACGCATGCGATACATAAACTGATAACATTTGTCTTGTTTCGATAAAGATGGACATAAATAAATAGAAATATTTGATTCACTTTCAAGAGATGATTCAGAAATGACAACTCATTATGTTGGTGGCTTTATACTCTCAAAGTTCATTATTATCTTATATCTTCCTCAGAACAAACCCCTTACGAGAGAGAGATTGCAGAGTTTTCTCTTTCGCTTAACGTCAAAATCTTGATAAATAAAGAGCTTGGTAATTGAGAATAAAAAAGGATGACTTGTGACAGGGACAGAGTTCAGATGGGGGACTTGATAGTAGCTGGAGAGGGCCTCCAAAGAGGTCATAGTGGTTACGTGAGCGGACTCCCACCAAATCCTACCGATCACTAAGGCTCGTTCACTCAAGAAGGCGGGAGATCTTCAGGTGGCCCTCCCTCTACGTGCTCCTGCTGCAGAGTAACTAAACTCTTTTTCTTACACTCCACTTCCTACTTCGGACAAGCTCTAAGAGGAGAAGAAATCTCTACTGAGGCAGCTCCTAGAATGGCTTCTTATAGAGATATTTCCATACCTTATCTAAATCCTAATTAACCCTTTAAACGATATATACCAAAAGCCATTCAATTAATTCAATTAGAAGAAAATTTTAATTGTGAAATTTCATAAATATTAAAAACACCTTACGTAACATCAATCAAACATATAGCTCTTGACAACTAATAAATGAATAAATATAAAAAAAATAATTCACTTGCAGTTGATTACTGAAATATATTACTAAATCAACTGTACTTATAACTTGATAAATACTGACACTTTTTACTTCACTGTTACCGGCAATGTAAAGGCTACGATTAGCCCGACGTTCGATTGCGATAAGCAATCTAACACTGAAACTGACCCTGGCGGAGACTAACTTATCACTGACTTGGGGGCCGCTGATGAGTTACTTTTATAATTTCAGGTATAGGCCGAGGTTGGTCTAGAAGAATCTAATAAATTTCCTCTTCAGAAGCACAAAAGAAAGGAGGTGACGTCCTTCAATTTGCCCCTTCCCGTAAAGGTTTAGTCCTCGCCTGACACGCTTCCCTAGTTTTACAATATATATATATAAATGAATCGATAAATACAGAATGTATGAAGTCAATAGTGACGCTTCAAAACGAAGTTTATGCTCTCCCTCATTTCAAAATTTATTAATGTGGTTAGAACTGTACAAATCAAATTTCTGTCACACAGGATCTGCGTATCATATCTTAATTCTCATGTTTAATTAAAGATGGATATAAATATAATTAAATGACGAAGGACAATGAGCTTAAAATAATAAACCACTAAACTTTGAAATCTTACTATTCGTAAAATTCTTCCTTTTTTTTTTTTTTTTTTTTTTTTTTTTTTTTTTTTTTTTTTTTTTTTTTTTTTTTTNGTCTCCAAGTAGGCCTAGGTCTAAAATGAAGCAATTTACAAGTCAAATCCGAGGAGATGGAAGAGTGCGGGTCCACCTAAGACCCTAATTCGTCTGGATCCTTCGGAAGGCCGGGGTGCCTCATATTTCCGCCGGGCCCTCCAAGGGTAAATATTATCCTTCCGAGTCAGCGAGGGAGACACGCCGGTATTTTTCTTGGGACCTCCACCTTCGTGTTTACCCGCCGGAGCGATTGTCCTTCTTGACGCCCACACGTTTTATTTCCCTTAGACATGTTACAGGATATTACGTTTTTTTTTTTTACAGAGTACCCGAAATTCATTGAAACTAAAAAAGAAAGGGCTGCTGTAGGAATTCAGAATCCCCATTGTTTTTATTATTCAGTTTCCCATTAACACTCTCGTCTATGAATGAATGATCATTTTCACAGTAATCACAGTTTTTAAAACTTTAATTTTCGGCCAAGAGAAAAGTTATATGTACGGTGTCCCATAATTAACCCAATTATTGAATTCTGAATTAACTCTTTATTAAAAAAAATTATACAGTACATTTTTTACACTTAATTTTTTGATGGGGTTCATTGTTGTCCTTGCTCGTCTATCCCGTGACGTAACCCGTCCTCTGATAGGAGCCCTGGTTAACCCGCGATAGACTATCCGGCACCCATCTTCTCCTTATCCTAGGATAAAAAGGGAGTCAAGGAGGGATTGGGAGAGGGAGAAAAATGCCAGTGCATTCATTCCCTAGGTATTAAACTAAACTGACTGGAGTAGGAGGTCCCTTGGCAATAATTGAATTAAAAAGAAAACACACCTTTTTAGTCATTTGATTGTTTTTTATTTATTGAATCATAAAATACATAGGATAGAGTTATTTATGGAATAAGACTTCGGGCAATTGTCCTCCACGGCCTAGCTTGCACATATGTACTCGTTTGACGAAATTTTCCATAAATGTGGGTGAATTTCATCGATCTAGCTTTAAACCTTCGTTGTGGGCTTGTTGACAAGATTTCAAATAACCCCATAAAAATAAATCTAATTGTGTAAAATTACACGATCCAGAGGGCCAATTCTGATCACCGAAACGAGAGAGTACACGACCTGGAAATGTCTCATGCAGTAATTGAATTGTTTCATTTTATTAAATTATTACTTTCCGTTAACATAAGAACATTTTGTAATTTGATTACAATTAACTAAAAAAAACAAAACAATGACAACAGTAGAGCAGGTGGCCAATGACACCATTCTCATACATAATTATAAGTAAAAACATATTTTGTAGTTCTATAGTCTTTTTGTTATTCAAGTACTTTCCTCCCCTTCAGTCATCGAGAGAGGGGTTATCTATAGGTTGCCACCCCAATTTAAGCATCCACGGCTCAAGAAAAGCTTTTATTTATCGATAAAAGCTTGTCTGGGGTGGGATTCGAACCCGCAGTGCCAGGATTGGTAGATCTAAACGAAACTCATGAGCTACACTGGCGTCCCAGTTCCATAGTTACAGCTCTGCAAATAAAGAACAAGCTGCTTATTCATGATTAATGGAGAGTTGAGCAGTTCCCCCCATCTTCATCTCCCGGTCAGTCTAGAACCAGTTACAATAACCTTGTTTGATGGTTATTTTCACCTTGTTACATCAGATTAATAATTTAATCTTATTTTTCTAAATATTTAATGTAACATGGAGGAATCATTTTTAACTAAGCTGTAAAATGTTAATGAATTCAATTATTAAATACACTAATTTTAGATTTATACTATTTGGAGGCTGAATATTACGTTTTCAAGGCTCGGACCACGATCTAATGGATACGGACTGAGCTGTAGAATTCCCGTGACAGCTGGAGGAATCCCGACAGATGCAATTTCTACCCCTCCCCCCCTCCAACCCCCAGTACACTTCAACCATTCCTCTGTGATAAATGCACAACCCAAATGTCTGTATCAGTTTTATAGAATGGCGACTGAAAATCTATTCTGATTTTCCCCTTTAATATTTATATTAAACTTTAGACAGGGGTTGATAATGATAACAATTGTTGGTAAAAGCAAGTGGAAAATTGTGTTTTATCTCCAGCCACTGGATTTAGAGCGACCTATATGCTTAATTTCTCTCACTGCTGGAAAACCTATTTTGCAATAATGTTTGCTAATAATCTTCTATTGTGGCTGAGTGGATTTTGCAAAATATTATTCCTTCATTTCAGTTGAAAAACTCTAAAATTATTATTTTTCAATAAACAATATTAATTACTACGTTACTGATTTGATTATTAAGTATTAATTAAGTAAAACTAATTTAGAACAGATAATATATAAAATGATAATTAGCAAACTCACATGATGTTACAGATTAACCTTTCCATTCTTCCGTAACCTTGAGTAAATTATCTAGTACGACCTACCGACTCTTCTGAAATCTTGAGTAAATTATTCTCAACCATAACGGACTTGCAACTTTCAGCTATATATTTAAAACTTCAGTTTAACCGACCGACTCATGTGTCAAAAAAGTCATGTTCAAGATAACCTATGCATATAACCTTCCATGCAATGTAACACATAGGTTATATTTACTAATTCTTCTGTAACGTTGAGTATCTCCTTCAAAACTAACCTCTGCTTAAAGCTTCAAATTTAATATTCGTTTTATATATATATATTTATGTAATTAAAGTGTAAGGGTCATTCAAAATAATGCCAAAATAATAGCGTCTTACGTATTGGTGTGCTTGCGATGTTGGTAGCACTGACTGATTAGCAGGGACTGGATTGTTCATTCGTATTTATGGATTCGAGTGGTGTGTTGGCAAATTTCCTTATATTAGCTGGCCTAAGGAGCGGTGTTTCGGCTACCTATTATAGCTGGTCGTCGTTTTCTGGCAGAGTATCTTCAAGGACGGGTCCTGTTGGAAGTGATCAAGCCTTTATTGATTCCTTTTTTACCCTTTTCCTTCTCACTCCTGATTATTCTTTCAGGGATCCCAGCTGTGAGAGAAAAAGTAAATATTGTGAATAAATAAGTAAATATTTTTTTATTTTCTCGAGTATCATTTATATACTTCCGCTTTTCTTATCTGGGCTCACCAGAGCCCATTTTATTTCCCACTTCCTTAATTCGTTAACTTTTTTCCCCTTATTTAATTAGAGCACAGTTTCTTTACAAGCATATGTTTTTTTCTGTCTTTCTTCCTTATCGTATAATACCACTAACATGCAATGATGTAGGTAGGTCGTGATTAATAATTATTTTATTAGACTATTAAGAAAACAATTTACAGACGTTTCTACTACACCCTTCTCCGCCTTTAATTCAAACAAGCGCACTAGTTGTTGCATTTTTTAAAATTAGAATTAAACTAGGAGAGGATTTTTTTCTTAATTGATAACTGCCAAAAAGTTACATCTATGGGACAATGACCGGAACTCAGTCAATAACTCCCGGAAACTTCCACTTGCAGTGTGACCTTTAGAGCTCAGGCTTGCAAACATAAGTCCAAATAAAAACCACTCGAAGTGTAATGATCTTCATCGCCTTACTGAAAAGTTTCTTCTCAAAATTCGCTATTCAATAACTCATCTAAAAATAAGGTACAATCTAAGAGCAAGGGCCCAATCAAAATTGTCCGCAATTTAAGAAATACAAACAAGTGAACTTAAACCTAAAGGTAAAGCCGTTATAAGTTCACATAACTCCCATATCTAATGAAGCACTCTAGAGAAACCAGCTGAATTAATTTCAAACCTCTGCAAATCCTTTACATCCTTTACTTCATCACAATATTATTTTGATAGATTCAACATTTACATCTAATTAACCATTATTAAGTTTTCACCAATTAAATACTTCTGTTATTTCAATACACATTATGACATTTTATTATACTACAATCAACTGACCTTTCTATATTCGTTCTCTTTTAGCAGTAAACTGCTAGTAATATTTATTAAACATATAGGTAATATTATATGTAAAATAAGTCTAATATACATTTTTTACACATCTGTAAGTGACTCAATTTAATTAGTTTCAATTTAATTTTTTAATTAATTTAATTAAGAACNTTTTTTTTTTCTTAACAGCTCAGATGTGAAAATATGTCCTGTCAGGATACCAACAGTACTATATCCACAAGCTATTTTCCCCTAGCCAAATTAAAAGTGGTGCCTCTAATGGAGGTAGGGGTGACTCTAGATTCAGGTAGCACCCTCTGCTTGGAGGTTCGAGTCCCGTAGCCCCCTCCGTAGAGCTTACCGGACGGGATCCCACCGAACATGCTTGAGTCAGGAGTCGGACGTTGCATACCAAGGAGCCTCTAACGTCGCCCCATCCTTCTTCCGCAGAAAGGGGAAAAATATCTGCCGAGGAACACACCACTTCCGATTACTCACCGTTTTAGGGGTCATGAATAAATTTGCGATGGATCTATATCAGGACGTAATTCTCTCTACGCTCGGAAAAAGTTGTGTAATTTGGATTTATCTATTTTTCAAAATTTTATGCTTGGCTAAATTATTCTCTTTCAAAAATGTTTATACTTCGGATGGAATAACAAAGTTTTAAATTGCTGATAGGGGACTAATAAGGAATGCGATATTACTGACAAGTCTGTAAAATTAAAGTGTTTCAGGAAAAGCATACATTAGTATAATTTTGTCTAGTAAATATCCAATTATTAGCTGATTTTCCATAGGGAAATGATACATTAGATGATTGTGCTTTGACACAACTTTTTCACCGATACCCCATTAGAGTAGTAAAAATATGTCCACTTAAAAATATATATTTGTATGTACTCTTTCTCTAGCGACAGCAATTATATTTTAATGAGGCTAAATTTGTGATTTAAGCTTCTTTCTGCAAACTGTTAGGTAAGTTCTTTAATGGCTGAAATAGATCGTTGTGAAGAGGTGAAGGGTTTAGCGCAGGAGATCAAAATATAAAATCTTTATTTTTTCATTATTATTTTTATTGAAGAAAAAAATATTTAGAAAAAAAAAAAGTGTAATATTCATTTTGTCTCCAATCAATTAAGTAAAAATAACTCAAATTGGAGATCTGTAAAAATATTTCTTTTAAATATATCGTTTTTTTTTATCAAAATTTTCGCTATATTTACCAATAAGTTAATAAAATACTGAGAATAATAAATTAATATTTCTCAAAATTTTAAAAGTCTTTGGAATAATCTTTCAATTTGGTTTTACATTCTATTCGTGAGAGAAAATGGGATTTTGTATATTTTCAGCAACCCTAATAGCAGATTAGACATTGCGATATGTAAATGAATTTTTTTTTCAAGACCAGTTACCAAGTAAAAAAATTAAATTAATTTTAGTGTCATATGTTTGAGAGAAGAGACATAAATAAAAGATTCTTTTCTGAGCGAACTATACAAATTTTATATGTTTCTCTAATAATGAAAAATTAATAAAGAGTAAACACAAAACACTATTTGACCTTAAAAGCCGGAGAGAAAAGTAAGTAATAGTTTAAGAAAACTTAGCTGGCTCTAGACTGTTCCTAGACAGCAGAGAGGGGGATACAATCCACCATTGAAGTTACATTTGTAAATTACATCCTTAATAAGACTTTTAGAAAAAAAAAACATTGTTCTAATAAATAAATAAATGTTAGAAATTACATTTTACACTTTTTATGATTTAACATCTTTTTTTTAACACTAAACAATCGCATGATGAGGATGGGTATTTCGTAATCCCAATCCTCTTTAAGCGAATCCCTTGAATAGTACATAATTGAAACCTATATTTTAAACAATTAATGAGAGGGAATAGAATAGAATAAAAAAACTAAAAAATTGACATAAATTAGGGTAAATAACGAATCATGTAAGCCAGAGAGATTAATTTGTCTAAGAAGGAAAGTGGGGGAGATACACAACCTCCGTTGTTATTTGTAAAAAAATCATTCTTATCAAACATTTTTCTTGAAACTTTTAAAGAACATAAAATAAATAATACATAAATTATCTTATACAGGTACTACGTTCTACATACTTTTTCCTAGCTCTAATAAAAACGAAGATATCAATATAGTAAATTTTGTTCACTCCCTAACCTCCCCTACTCGTCGACTAATTTCAGCCATTAGAGAATTCATCCAATGGCTTGCAAAGAGAAGCTTAAATTCCGAGTATATAAATAAATAAATATATATATATATTTATATATAGTATTAACTACTATTATTAAATAAAAGGTTGGATAAAGAGTGTAGTGAACACACAAAAAAAAAATTACAATGAGTAAACCTTTCGGAAATACTCGCCCTTCGTCAGTAAGGGGTGAAGAAGAGACTGGTCTCTAGAATATACATATATATAATTTTGCATGGACCCCTAATAATAATATTAATAACAATTTTTCCACTTCTCTAATGTAGGATCGGCGAAGATGTCTTAAAAATTCGACGTAGTACCATCGAGAATCATCTAGAGGAATTCTGCTGAACAAAATGTCTACCCAAACGGTTGGGAATTACTTCCTGTAGCACAGTTGGTAGCTCACATGCTTGAGATAAAGATGCAAGTTCGATCCTCAACTAAAGAGTTGACTTTAGAGTAATTGAAAAAAAAAATTTGTGCTGTTTCCGAAAGCAAAATTAATATTTCTAAGGGGAAATTTGTGGGACTGGGGGAGGGAAGCCCCCCTTTGCTGGCTCTTGTCAGGTTTTCCCTTAGAGAGCCATGTAAACTGTGGGCCTCTGCAGAGTATATTTGCCCAGGCCGAGAGAGGGGAGCACTGCACCACTCTAACAATTTGGCGTGATCTACTCACACCAGCCAGCCTCNCTGTCCATAGCGGTATTATAGGAAATGAAATCGCAGATATGAACTTTTATTTTGACTAAGCTATTATTTTTTATAGAAATAAGAATATTATATTATATTATAATCTAATGGAAGGAAGGGGAAATATACGGCATTTCATTAATTAGGGACTTTAACTGAAATCGTTTTTGATAAATTTAAAAAAGATTTAATCACTTTCAAGTAAGGTTTTTATGGTTTAAAAACTAACTAAAAGATATCCTTTAGGTAGGTTTCAACCCTAAATATCCTTCCTGAAATTGAATAAACCTTTTTTCATATGAATGCAACTGATGTCCTTGTAATACCATCATGGTGCAGATACAGAATTACCCTCTACACAAGTTACGAAATAAAGCACAGAGTACTCAAAAATGAAGTATATAAAGTGCCTTTGCCCAGATCCTCTGGGATTACTAAGCCAGGAGATGGTTCACACCCTGGACTTTTATCCAGAAATTTAAGCCTCTCCAAAATTAAGGCAGTTTTGAAAAGGGGTTTAAAACAATAGAAAAAAAAAATGCTTTGTTCTGAATTTAAGCATTGATTTTTGCATGTTTATTTCTTATAATTTTCTAATGTTTTAGTATATTTGTTTTTGCTTCATTATTTCCTAAATATCAAATATTAGTATTCAAAGAAATATTTTTTAAACTAACTTCAAACTTTCAATTTTTCAAAGAAGAAGAAATTGGAATGAGGGTAGACAAAAATTTCACCCTGTAAATCCTAAACAAAATAATTCAACAAGCTAAATCTTTTAACTCAGCTTGAATATAGTATACATGGTTTTTTTCTCAAAAATGTGAAATCCTTAATTGTAGATATAAGGGAAAAAATAAATGAAAATAAGCCAAAAGAAAAGAAAAAGTTTTCGTTTAATAAAAAAATATTAATAGTCCTTCGTTCAATTTTACCATGATTTTTGATCAATCAAAAGTTATTTTAAAATACATCACAATGTATTAAAATTACTTCATAATTAATTTAAAAAAAAGAAATTTAAATTGGACTTGTAGCTGGACGAATGAACAATTATGTCCGTTAATCCAAAAAGGATCAAGAGGTAGAGAGCTAGATTTGGGGTAATAGTATTGAAGACGATTTGGGGTAATACGTATAAAAGCGAATTTCCAGGTAATATACAGACAGACGGTGGAGGGGGAAATCACTTAGTCACCTCACTCCGTAATGTAAGAAAGGGAAGGAGGATGGGTGTTCTGGAGACTCCAGAGATTACGCTGGAAATAACAGGCAATTCAGGCAAGTCTCAGTAAGCGCACTTATCTCCAGGACATGGAAGGGTTGAACCTTGCAACCCTAAGTACTCCTTGCAGATGGAAGGACTAGAGCCCTAGGTGTCAGCACACTCCTGAAGGGGTAAACCTCATGGTATCTCTTATTCTCTTTCTCTCCCATGTATTCTCTCCAACATCAAATTATATAAGAGATGAATACATATTTCAATGCATTAACTAGATTTTATTTGTAGCGTGAATATGTACCAATGCGAGATTGATCCGTGGATAATCACATTTTTGAACTAAAATTGTACACTCTATTTTTGTTGTTGTTTAGACTCTCATTTTTAACATATAAAAATATTTTAATACATTATATTTTAA
>KZ809144.1:126176-143573 GCA_000696205.2 Oncopeltus fasciatus | reverse complement strand
TTTTTTTTTTTTTTTTTTTTTTTTTTTTTTTTTTTTTTTTTTTTTTTTTTTTTTTTTTTTTTTGCAATAAATCCCCTTATTAGCCTGAGTTAGGGTACTGACGTAGGAGTTCATGTGTCCAGGAAGATAGCGGGATTGAAAAGTTTAGCAAGTGGAGGGATAAAAGGAATATCTATGTCTTTGTATATGATAAGATTTGATACATAAAGCTTTGACGATTTTACGGAGGATCTTGTACTGTAGGCATAGGATTTGATATTTATGGGAAAGTTTAGCAATGTCTCAGACTTCTATGCCGTAAGACTGGGTAGGTTTCAATATGTTTGTAGGTATACAATAGACATTTGTTTGGTGAGGGGAGAGGGAGGGAATTTCAAAAGTGACTATTGGTCATTCGTCTTCTTGCCGTAATATGGGAACCCCATCTCAGGTGTTTATCAAGGTTTGGTCAATGGAAAGATATAGATATGGAAGGTCACGGTGAGGCACGAAGAGTGAATGTGGCATGGCTTGATTTTAAGGATCCAATTTGAATCTGAACTTGTATGATTGTAGATAATCATTTCCACGACTAGTGATTATATAAAATATAAATAGAGTTCAGCCAGGAGGAAAAAAAAATGCACAAAATTATGTGTATTTCTTTTTGTAAGTCATCATAAGTAAAATGAATCATAACACAATAGTAAAAAGTTATTATGATGTCCTCCATGTGAAAAAAGACTTACTGATCACACAAGGAGATCCTTTTGTTTAATTGTTATTTATTTAGTCCCATTTTAGTTCGAAATTCTTCACGACCAACCAATACCAACCATAGTATTATATCAGTGATTGACAGCTAATTTTACATACTTGAGTGATTTAGATGACAAGGGAACCTTATCTCTCTAAGTCCAAGATAAAATTATTAGTAAACCTTGCATGTTTTATATTTAAATGAAATTTTTTTATGATTTAAAATAAGAAAATCGCATTACATTGAATAATAAAACAACTATAAATGAATGTAAGCCTATACATGTACTAATGTAACTAATGTTCATATTGGCTTTTTTACTGTCTTTGAGCTTTGTTTTAGGCAATCTCTGGTCCATTAATAAATGGCACCTATTATTAGAGATTCATTGTAACCAACTTTGTAGGGATCTCATAAGTCCATGTTTGGTTGGTTCAAGGAATTGGTTATGGTTGGGAATCTCATTGGTTTCATTCCATACATTGATACAAAAACGATATAGGAAGGTTTCAATGGATACATCCAGGGTCTATCATAGGAACCACTTGTAAGTGAATCCACCAGAACCCTATTGGTACGAGATGTGGGGCACGCACTTCGTCCTAGAAAGTCCAGCGTTGCGAGATTTGGCAGCTGACGGAGCATACTTGCGGAATCCGAAATTCGTAGTCTGGGGGCGAGTCATGCGAAAGTCGAAATGTGGGAGACCAACCCACCTTCTTTCCTCTGCTGCCTTGGCCCCCATAAAAACGGAGCTGGACTCAGCTCTTTGGAGCAGAGCCACTTAGAGGTTACGAAATCGGTGGCGTTCCTCTTGAGTCTTGTGATTTACTCGCCACTGTTATTTCCGTTATATTAGTCACACTTAGTTCACATAAATTTTCATTAAATCTGTTCAAGCACAAGCGCAACGAGACATCTTGCATGCAATACGAACCTTACATCTTACATGCACTCCTAACATTCATATCAAGTTGAGTTCCCGAATTTATTTATAGCAAGCGATCAAATCAAAAAGTCTAAATTATTTTAGAGGGTCAAGAGATAGCAGAATATTAAAAGCGATACAAAACTAAAACTGAGATATTATTTTTTAAATTAAACTAAATTGAATTACTGAGGTCATACTAAAAATTGATTTTAGCAACACAAAAATAGAGATAAAGAAATTATTTCTAAAAAGACCTTAATGCAGGAGCTGGGATGTCTTAACATATTTCTCATTAAAGATGACTATAAATAAAGTTAACGAAGAAATATATCTTACAAATCGAAGAGTACAGTGAGCGTACATATATGGACCACCCAAAAGCTTTGCTTTAGACTGGCTGCGAAAATTTTTCCAAAATAATGAAATAAATTGAAAAGTAGTTTCCATGAAATAATTGAATTAAGTAAATTTAATTTCCTGGCGATTTATATCTTTATTTTAAGGGTTAAATATTTTATGTTTTAAAATGTAGAAATGGACTGAAATATTGCTAAAAAAGTCTTCTTTAAATTTACCAGTTTTTTAAGATAGACCACTATAAAATGGACAGTAATAGCTATAAGAAAAAAATTTTTTTTTTAAATTTATGAGGTTAGTTAATTTTTATTAAAGGACAAGTTCCATAATATTTAATAACAACAAGTTGGAAAAGTTTTATAAAAAGAAATTTCAAACATTGAAAGAAATTCTGACAAATATTAAAACAAATTTTAGGATAAGATCCTCTTATGGTTTACTTACAAACACACTTGAAACAGTTAAAATAGTACAATTAATTTTTTTTTAATTAAGTGGTCTTTTGAATTAAATATATTGTATTTAGAACTTAAAATTTTTGTATTTTGAATTCTCAAATTAATTAATTTCTACAGTTCTAATTACACAATTGAAAATTTAAAATAAATATTTTATGAAGGGATCTCAATCCAGCGGGCTTTGGTCCCGCCCACGGCAAGCTTTTATCAATAAATAGAAGCTCAGCAATAATCATTGATGTTTAGAAAAGGGTGGTTGCTTGTAGATAGTCTATCCCTCCATAGCTGTAAGTAGTTGAAGTAGCTAAAAAATTTTCTATTGAATACTACAATTAAAAACCATTAATTTAACATTTTCTGTATTTCACCGTTTATAAAAACAATGACTGCAATAATTTAAAAGGTTATTTTCACTACCAATGAATATAGAACTGTCATACCTTCTATTATCCGTCTTCATTGGTCTTTGCAAACCATCTTCTGTTGAAGACCGTTGGTCGGACCAACCCATAGAATACAAACGTTGTTGAGTACAGACAGTGACAGTGAACACGTGTATTCGGCCACGAGGATGGACAATGTCCGAAAGCGCTCGCCAACAGAAGATGGTTTGCAGAAACCAATGAAGACGGACAATAGAAGGTATGATACTGCAATAATTAATAATTTCTAATACATAAATGTAATTAATAATATCTTACATACTAAACAATAAATTAATAAAAATTTCATATGAGTTCATAATTACAATGGTAGACTAGTTAGGGGTTATTACTATTTAACTAAATTTATAATTAATGCAAATATAGATAAATATAAATTGAAATATCTTAAAATTATTAGAACAAGAGAAAGAATCAGTAGAAATCCAAAGAATTGAGAGAGAAAAGCAAAGAAGATATAAATTGAGTAGGCATCATTAAACCTTGAAGAATGTTAAGTTCAAAAGAAAGCTTAATAAATTAGCTCTAGAAATCAATTTACAAAAAGAATTGCAAGGAGAAAGAAATTTAGTAAAATAAAAAACATTGGCTTAGGTTATTATAGTATATCAATTATGGTATATATATTCTTTTAAACTTCCATAATTAGGATACCTCATAAATAAGGCAACAACACTGAAATTGTCGAGGAATGAGTTAAATGTTTTCCCTACACACAATTTATAATATAGTTCCAACAAAAATACCTATTTTATATGATACAGCAGCTACTGCCCTTATTCTTAAACTTTAACAACAAAAATAAGTCATAAATCAGTCGTATAAAATGTGATCGATGCCGAAAAGAATATATGCAATAAGTCATATATTTTGTCAATGACATTTATGCCAGGGGTGGGGTGTAATAATTTCGTTTGTAATATTGAAAATTATCCATTACAGATTTTCTAATTTTATTGGTATGTTATTATCCATGTTTCGTGAAATTCTACCAAATATATTTAAATGTATCCCGAGAAATCGTAAATAACTAATTTAACATATCTCACTTTACTAATAACAGCTTAATCTTCAGTGTTATGGTTTAATAATTACTACATTCTCCACCATTGTATTATTTTCTCTACCAACGTTGTTTGCAGAACTTAAGTTATACACTTGAGGGGGATGGGTGGGAGAGGGGATTCTCTTCTTGTAAGAAATACACCTTACAACTCTCTATTGTCTTATATGTTCTGTGGGGCGTTAATTCCCCGCGTAATAGTCCGTCCATTGGGTTTCAAGTCCTTTTTTGTGTAAGCTTTTACCGAGAAATGATAGCTTACACAATGCTATGGGTGTTTAGGATAGAATCCCTACTTGAAGGTAGCCCCATACTCTGTGACCCTGAGTAGTTAAAAGGAAGATTAAATATTCTTGGATGATTTTAATTGGGGTTCGGTCAAGGTAGATCCAAAAAACACAAATATAAAAAATGTATTTTTTAATAAAGGATTATCTGCCGACGTTTTCGGCTTACATTGTAAGCCATCTTCAGTGCTATCATGAAAATGTGATTCTCAGTCATAGAAATGTGAACTTAGGGACAGGACGTCCTCTCTCATCTTCATGATAGCCCTGAAGATGGCTTACAATGTATCGGCAGATAATCCTTTATTAAAAAATAAATTTTTTAAATTTGTGTTTTTTGGATCTACCTTAACCGAAACCCTACTAAAATCACCTAAGAATAATATCTACGGTAAAAAAAAAACTCTCCTTTTGGAAGATTAAATCAATTTTGTAAAAAAAAAAAAAAAAAAATTAAACAACGCAAAGATAGTGAGAGGGTCTAAATGTCTGTGTGTGCATTTGTTCTTTAGGATGTGTGTGTGTCTCGAATCGAAACTTAACCTAGCTGGTGAAATCAAATATTTAAGGTTGAGGCTTGTCATTTTCGACATCGCTCTTTTCTTTTTCTTTTTTTTTATCGAAACCTCAAGCATATAAAAGTTTCGGCAATAGATAAAACAGATAAAAGTTATGTGACTGAGGACTTAAACGGAACGAGCTGGTGGTTACGATAGAACTTTCTCAATACCTCTTCGAGGACTGAAGTTCGAGATCTGTGCAAACAAAGTAAAGTCAAATTTGTCACGAAGCGATTACTTGTGAGCAAACTTATTTTCTTCACAGGTTGCAGACCTTAATATGTATATATAGAAAATGAAACACTCGCGGCTGTGATATGTAGTAATCAAGAACAGGTGGGATAGAGAGTGCAGTTATCACACAAAAAGAAAAAATCACAAGGAGCAAAATTTTCAGGGATCTCTCGCCCTTCGTCAGTGAGGAGTGAAGAGAAACTGGTGTTGTGTAGCGGAAGGGACTCAAAGGAAGGGAAATGCGATTGGGTTTTCCCTAATCCTCTTATTGTTGGCAATTGATGCCGGGTCTTGTAGTGGCTTTGAGAATGTGTATATAGGCGCACTCTCTCGTCATATATACATACAAATATGTACACATATAAAATAAATTTTTATATTGCACATATGCTTCAAGAAAATCAAGCAACTCAGATATGTACTTCGGTTAAGTTCTTCGATTTTTCACTTTTTCATCATAGCAGAAGTTAAAAATATAGTCTGTCGAAAAGTATACCAACATATATGTCATTTGCTTATCTTTGGAAGCATTGTTAAAACAAGGTTGGGGGGGAGGGGGGGTTAATGGGGTTTAACCCCTCACACTAGTTTCCAGTCAGACTAGAACCCTCCTCACCGGTATGTTCTCTTTTCTTCACATTTCCACTTTTAAGATTAAATGAGATATTCACTTTTAATTATGCCCATCTTTAATGAAGTATTGGTTATCTGTTTAGCTGACATATCACCGACTCGATGGATCTTTTCCCAATTTCTTTAAGTAATAATTTTTATTTTCATTTTGGATGTAACTAGTTGACGGTCGAGCTTTATGAGTAGAGGTTTGTCAGGAATTCGGTCTTGGGAGTTGAGAAACAAAAACTTAAAGGTTATTTTCACTACCAATGAATATAGAACTAACAAACCTTCTATTATCCGTCTTCATTGGTTTCTGCAAACCTTCTTCTGTTGGCGAGCGCTTTCGGACATTGTCTATCTTCTTGGTCACAGAATACAGACGCAGTTGAATACAGACAGTGACAGTGAACACATGTATTCGGCCAAGAAGATGGACAATGTCCGAAAGTGCTCGCCAGCAGAAGATGGCTTGCAGAAACCAATGAAGATGGATGATAGAAGGTATGATAAATAAAAACTAGTCTGTAAATAAAAAAGTTTTTTTTTCACCTACATTTCGGAATAATTTTCAGGCATTACTTTTTGTCATAATGTTGCCTATCAAACACTAAATATTCAATGTGAAGAAACTGTCACTGTGTCTAAAACTGTAAATTTTTACTATTTTAGTAAGTATAGAGAGTATTTTTTATCTCGTTTCCTCTACTTTCATTTATGACTTATCTGATAAATACCTAGTCTTTACGGTGAATCCTGTAAATAAGCTATGTACAATTGCACTGTCATATGAAAATAATTTGTAAATTTATCAATAAATGATACATAGAGGGCAGTAGCTGTCATATTCCCTAAACTTGGAGGACATTTACTTGAAAGATATTAGCCACAATTTTATTGTTTTAAACATTTCCTTTTTCTACAAGGAACTAAGAATCAATAAATCTTGTTGAATTTACTACTGATCTTTTTCTCTCTATCGTAGTTTTTATGTAATTACATACACACTTTCACAACTCAGATAAGCCAAATGTTTAATTGCCACTAAATAAAGTTAAATTTTCCTAACGATTCTGTATTTTGAAGGCATAGATTACCTTTATCAGAAGAAGCAAAGTATAAAAATGACTTGTTTTTTTTTTTGTTTTTTTTTGGTAAACTGATTGAATTTAACACTCTAATCTTCGCATAATTTTATTTATTTATTACCGTTGTGCGTTTTCAAGATCCACGATATCATCTTCAGAGCCCAGGAATATCTGAGTGTCGGCGTGAGAGAAGACTCTTAGTGACACACTGGGATACGTCTGGGCTCTGAAGGTTTTATCTATCAGTTGTAATGCTATAAATAAATAAAATACAGTGCAAAATGTTGAGCTTTGATGAAACCTTTTCGAAAAATAACTACCACTGTTTTTTTTAATAACTTGCCGCGTGACTATACTTTGAAGTCAATTGATAATTAAAATAATGGTAAGATAAATAACTTATTATTTCAATGTAATTTATTACATAAAAATAATAAGCATTTTTGTGCTGTTTTTTTTTTGTTACTTAAAAATCGTATTTCACTTTATGTATTATGTGTTATATATATATATAGAGAAANAACTTATTTTTTCTTCTTTGCTTTTAATTAGTAGAAAAAAAAAGTTGACAGCTTTTCGTGTGGTATCTCGTAGAGGAATACAATATAAATTATAAGTAGTGCTTTTCTACAGCTGCATTGCAGGGGATAAAAAAAGAAGGGGGTTGGACCATACTGTGCCACAAAAGGTTTTAGGTATTGCGGGTCAAGCATTCAGTGCGCCGTTAGATGCCTAGCTTGTGCCTCGGGAAGGAGGATGGTCTGATGTATATATATACATATATATATATATATACATATATATACTTTTTTTTTCTTTAAATATACATCACTTTAGATCTAAGCTCACATGTATTGGTAAGGAAATGAAAATAAGAGGAAAAAAATATCGTTATAAGAAGTAAAGATAGTATAACGTGTGTTAAGCAATTCTTGTAATTATCTGAGTTGTTTGAAAGCAGAGTGTGATGTGGCTATTTACCGAGTCCGACGTATCCTTTGACGCCTCCGAGGTTCCTCACCCTGAAGAGGCTGGTCTTCCTGAACCCGCAGGTCAGGTTGAACCCAAACTCAGAATTAAAGACACAGGTCCCCCGGGCAGAGTCCACAGCTAGAATAGAAAGAAGAAGGATGTCTGGTCAGAGAGAGGAGAAGAAGCGCTGCTTGTATTGTCTGGCTGGCACACTTTCAGCCAGCCCATTAGGCTCCGGGAACTCAGCAGAAACTGATGCTAACTATTCACCACTGCTATTTTTTTTTTAAAAGATCTAGTATTCATTTAAAGTAATAAATTTAGAGTAAAAGTGAAATAGGCATTATTAAAGATTGAAGTTTTGTTATTGAGAAATAATAATAAGATATATATTTACAACTGTGTAAGATTTATAAAGAAAAGAAGGAAGTTAAATTATAAGCAATTATCTACAATAAGCAAAAGTGTACCAACATTCACAGAAAAAAAAATAGTATAAATACATTATTAATCAGTAAAATTTAATAAGAAGGGGATAAGTATAATTTGACTTCAGATAATAAATTAGCTAGTTGAGCTAACTTTGTTGGAAGTATATTACCAAATAAACGGAAAGACATATCACATGTACACACTAAAATCCTTCAAAAATCATTAATCGAAGAAAAGATTCCTGGAAAAGAAAAATTTCTGTAAATTTCTCATTTAAGATAAAATGAATTTTAAAAATTGGGCAACCATTTCTCAATCCTAATTTATAGTAACACAATGCGATAAACAAAGATCATTCAAGCTAAATCGAAGTAAATTTAATAGTGCATTGTTAATGGGTGAGATAGGTAGATAGATTAATTATTGTCTTAGGACGATGAGTCCTCTCTTACAGACCATACCTATAGAATATTTATATACCTTAAATTGTGTTACTACAAAAAAAAACTGAGGTGATAGAGAGAAAGGAAGGAAGAGAGAATATACATACAACATTGATTTGTGTTCTATTGATCTTAATGAAAAATTACCCGTGCCAAATGGGTTCCACAGCCTTATCGTCCTCTACCTTGTGGCGACAAGGACCTATCCTTTGCTATCTCCATTTTACTAAGGTGGCATCTGAAAGGGCAACTCCTTGTAAGCAGTGACACCATATGTTTCATCTCTCTAGATTAATGGATTGCTTAGCCAGTTTGTATTATACTCCTTTCATTCCCGTGAATGCATTTCTCTCCTGATTTAGATACTCTACGAAAGGACTTGGGGTGATAATGACCTCCAAGGATCCTTTTCTAGCTAGTAAACATAAAATCTCATTGCCCTGTATTCCTTTTTGCCTTGATACCCAAACCATTGTGCCACGGTTGTTCCTAGCAAGCAGCTTAATTTATAATAGGTTAAACATTAAATTCTATTAAAGTGTATGCATCTTTACGAGGGACCTTTTTTTATATTGTACTTGCTAATTTGCTATATCAACAAGCATATCGGGAAAAAGATAATTAACCGTGTGGTGTATAGGTACAACAATAATTAAGTTTCAATCAGAAAGGATTACAGATACTTAGTCTTGTACGAAAAAAATAACAAGAATTTATTCTACGATTCCAATGCTTTGTCTTGCAATGGCCATCTTCAAGGTTAATGGTCATGGCATGGCAAGCCTTACAGACGAGCAATAAAATTCAACTTTTATTGCCACTTGTATTGACCAGACATGTCCATCCTTGCTATGATCATCAACCCTTAAGATGGCTTACATTGCAAAACTAGACTTTTGAATTTTTTAAAATTTGTTTGGTAGTTACATTATGTAAGAAAGTTTACATTTTGTAATTGCTCACAAAGTTGTTGAATGGTTGTAAGTGACATGAGAGAGAGAAAAGCCAGTGCCGTAACTCCGAATATAATAAATTGATGTTATTTTTTCATACTATTTTTTTTTTAACAAGCAAATATTTTTATTATTAATATAATGAATAAATTCGGTTTGCTGTTAAGCCAATACAGCTCCTATACTTATCTCCTATACAGCCATATGATTTTCACCTTTAATTGTCACTAGGAAATTTTCGTCCCCAATCCTGCCTGGGTCACATTAATATCCAAGGAGGAGACTAGATGATAGCCCTCGCTTGAGAACAGCACGCCAGAGTAACGGGACTGAGACGGTCAGTCCTGGCCCACCCCGCGACACACTTACCGACTTCCGACAGGCCTCTACTTAGGTTATCCTACCTGCCAAAGAGGTTATCGTCTGGGGATCCAAAGAGGTCTCTAGACTAGAAGGACGTAGTTATGACGCTACTTTTCAAGCGCATTGAATTTATAGTTCTGACAATTTTCTTGTAGGTAAATCGATTTCAAAAGGGGTGAAAAGGAGAGGGGAAAGGGAAAAAGTCTAAAGAATTGTCAGGATAGTTTAACATTCTTTTTGTCGGATGTCTTTCAGAAAATAACCTAAGTGGGTGTCCCGAGCTAACCACATCAATAAACTCTTCGGAAATATGTCAGTAAAGACCCAACAGACGCAGCCCAAAATAAGTTGCTTAAAAACTTAAAATAAAAATTCTTAAGTATAATTCAATAAAAATAAACAACTTTAGTACAAGTTTATGAAAAATNTGTGTGTGTGTGTGTGTGTGTGTGTGTGTGTGTGTGTGTGTGTGTGTGTGTGTGTGTGTGTGTGTGTGTGTGTGTGTGTGTGTGTGTGTGTGTGTGTGTGTGTGTGTGTGTGTGTGTGTGTGTGGGTGTGTGGTAAAAGTGATCATATTGTTAGCTTCTTCTGAGTAATATCGATATTGAATCGAAGGAATCTTTTCGAAGGGAACCAAATTGAATATCTTTATTTCCTTGTTGGAAGTTGGCTAAAGTGGGGAGGCCAATACGTACACATATTTCCATATGTAAAAATACATATTACCATTTTTTAAAATTCATTTTGCAACGGTGCGTCGCTATTTCTGCCGGAAACAGGCGAAGAGCGTCCGACATCTAATCTCCCGTAAGCTTTGGGCCGCAGCCTTAAGGCGAGTAAAAAAACCCACAAAATATTTTTTTCGTTAGCCATTCAATTAATGAATCTCTGCAATGAATCTCGAGGAGGAGTTGCGTGCTGTGAAAGTTATTTCTCGGCTGACTTGCGGTTACCTCCGCCGCGTCGTCAGCTGTTTCTAAAGACACCGTTGGAAGGTCTCGCAGCTTCCTTTTTTGGCGGAGGAATACTGTAATCTTTCCACATCAAAATACAAATACTCTTTTGCTGTTTTATCATTGGAAAAGAACGAAAAAAGTTGCTAAGATAGAATATCTATGACTTAATTCTTTGCCAATCACATATAACTAAACTACGTGTAAGAGGGAACAAAATGTCTTTATTGCACAAAAGGATATGTTTTTTTCCCTCTAAAAAAGGATTTAAAAAAAAGTAATGGTTACAGTATTACTAGGTCCATCTTCCATGGTAATCCGGAAACATAAGTGAGTTTCCTACATCTACAGGTTTCATTAATTATGGTCAGAATAAATTACTAGCTTGATTCCTATCAATAAAGGTAATGACGAGAAAAATTGTGCTTAGTAAATCTTGCTCCAGGGATACCAGGCAAGGAAGATTAAAGATTAAAATTTACGTTAAATTCAATACTAGCAGATAAAATTTTTAACACAATATACATAAATAAATGTAAATAAAATTGGCTTTGTAATCCTCCGTGAGGATAAATAACAAAATATTAACGGCAGGAAATAATTTCGTTTTGGCCCATCGTTTCCGGATTACCGAGAAGTGATGTGTATTTAAACAGTCACACACATATACACGCATAATATTTCGGTAATCCTCTGCCTGATAGCCAGGATAGCAAGCGCAATAGACTTCCGACCGATAAGAAAATCTTCCAAGAAAGATACCGAGCGGAATATTTCAGATATGTGCATCTGTTGTAGATCCTAGTTGTTTGGATATGGGAAAGTTCGAGACTCTTCTGATCGCCAGTTCTGCCAGTCATTCCTCTATCTAAATCTTTTTTTACGATGGCTCTTGCTGCTAGGGCCATTCATCTCCATTCGAAGAAGGATATTTATAGCGATGAGTTGAATTCTGAAGCAACATGCTACAAGATGTCGGAGCTTAGAATCGAGTGCCTACCCATCTCCCCTAGCAAAAGTGCTCAGTCACTAACCTAAGGATCTTACCCTCAGCTGTACAAAAAAAAACCCTCATTATCATCAGACATGAACCTTAAACCCTTCATTAGTAAAAAACTGGAGTCGCGATATCGTATACTTAATATAATATTTTTACAAACGTCTATCTAGGAGTTAATAAAGTCTTTTTAGTAATACTGTGAACTTTGAAGTATTTAATAAAAGGGGTTTTATTAAGCATTTTACAATAAGGTTTCATTAATATTATAAGTTGTTTGGAACTGCAACCCGTCCATTATGTTCTCGATTCTTTTGGTGTATTGTGACACAATCAATAGCCCTAGAGAATCCTATGGCCCTTAACAAAGCCCTAAAGTTCTCTGGTATCAGCCCTTACAACAATATCGGCCTTCATAATTGCCGTTCCAAAGTTCCCAAATTCTGTCGTAGAACAGAGCTTTGCAGACGTGCCAAATGGGTTCCACAGCCTTATCGTCCTCTAACTATTGACGACAAGGGCCTATCCTTTGCTATCTCCATTTTACTAAGGTGGCATCTGAAAGGGCAACTCCTTGTAAGCAGTGACACCATATGTTTCATCTCTCTAGATTAATGGATTGCTTAGCCAGTTTGTATTATACTCCTTTCATTCCCGTGAATGCATTTCTCTCCTGATTTAGATACTCTACGAAAGGACTTGGGGTGATAATGACCTCCAAGGATCCTTTTCTAGCTAGTAAACATAAAATCTCATTGCCCTGTATTCCTTTTTGCCTTGATACCCAAACCATTGTGCCACGGTTGTTCCTAGCAAGCAGCTTAATTTATAATAGGTTAAACATTAAACTCTATTAAAGTGTATGCATCTTTACGAGGGACCTTTTTTTATATTGTACTTGCTAATTTGCTATATCAACAAGCATATCGGGAAAAAGATAATTAACCGTGTGGTGTATAGGTACAACAATAATTAAGTTTCAATCAGAAAGGATTACAGATACTTAGTCTTGTACGAAAAAAATAACAAGAATTTATTCTACGATTCCAATGCTTTGTCTTGCAATGGCCATCTTCAAGGTTAATGGTCATGGCATGGCAAGCCTTACAGACGAGCAATAAAATTCAACTTTTATTGCCACTTGTATTGACCAGACATGTCCATCCTTGCTATGATCATCAACCCTTAAGATGGCTTACATTGCAAAACTAGACTTTTGAATTTTTTAAAATTTGTTTGGTAGTTACATTATGTAAGAAAGTTTACATTTTGTAATTGCTCACAAAGTTGTTGAATGGTTGTAAGTGACATGAGAGAGAGAAAAGCCAGTGCCGTAACTCCGAATATAATAAATTGATGTTATTTTTTCATACTATTTTTTTTTTAACAAGCAAATATTTTTATTATTAATATAATGAATAAATTCGGTTTGCTGTTAAGCCAATACAGCTCCTATACTTATCTCCTATACAGCCATATGATTTTCACCTTTAATTGTCACTAGGAAATTTTCGTCCCCAATCCTGCCTGGGTCACATTAATATCCAAGGAGGAGACTAGATGATAGCCCTCGCTTGAGAACAGCACGCCAGAGTAACGGGACTGAGACGGTCAGTCCTGGCCCACCCCGCGACACACTTACCGACTTCCGACAGGCCTCTACTTAGGTTATCCTACCTGCCAAAGAGGTTATCGTCTGGGGATCCAAAGAGGTCTCTAGACTAGAAGGACGTAGTTATGACGCTACTTTTCAAGCGCATTGAATTTATAGTTCTGACAATTTTCTTGTAGGTAAATCGATTTCAAAAGGGGTGAAAAGGAGAGGGGAAAGGGAAAAAGTCTAAAGAATTGTCAGGATAGTTTAACATTCTTTTTGTCGGATGTCTTTCAGAAAATAACCTAAGTGGGTGTCCCGAGCTAACCACATCAATAAACTCTTCGGAAATATGTCAGTAAAGACCCAACAGACGCAGCCCAAAATAAGTTGCTTAAAAACTTAAAATAAAAATTCTTAAGTATAATTCAATAAAAATAAACAACTTNCATCTAACCTACTAGAGCTGAGAGACATTCTGGAAGTGAATTAGTTAATTCTTATATAGTGAAAAAATAAATAGAAATTTTCCAGTACTGAATTGATTTTTTAAAATTCAAAATTACCACCTGAAATAATTTACAGCTATACACTTTGTAAAACGTTCAATAAAAAAAGACAATATAAAAATGAGAAGAAGATATATATATATCTTTTGTTGAGTTGGCCAGATCTCAGGGGTCTGTCTACACCTGCCGTACGAACACTCAAAAGTATATTCAGATACTTGGATCGGATAATTTTTTAATGTTTGTTAAGCAATAGGTTGGTTAGACCATTAGAGAGGTTTCTTTCTGTAACAAAATAAATACTTTTCTTTTACAGAAATTAGGGGTCCTGTCAAGGTAACAAATAGCCTTCTCTGAAATCCAGGTCACAAAATGTCTGTTCGCCTAGTTTCGCAATGATTGTAGAACGTGAAACCAAAACAAAACAAAAAAACATTTAACTTCTACTTCAAATTATTTTATCTCATTCCCAGAAAAAAGAAAGAAATATATAAAAGAATAATGTTTAGTAATTAATTATATTATTTTTAGCAATGAATGTAATATCATTTGATTTTAGTAGGAATGGGAGTAATTATGGAACTGGTAAATGCACCGGCCCTGATAGCAGGAGATCCAGGTTCGATTCCTGGCGAGGACGGATATTTTGTTTTTACTGATTAGGTTCGGTGATAATTTATGGATTTTTTTTTTTAAATGCGCTCTGTGACCGACTAGATTAGACTAAGATAAATTTGCTAATATTACCCTAGTTTACTAAAGGAAGTTGGGTAAGGCGCCACTCATCTTCTCCAGACACTGAAAGTGAAGCCAGTAACCGTACTGGAGAAAGCTGATAGTCCACACTCAATGTCTCTGTATCCAGCTCCAGGACATCAGTCTGCTCCAATTAAGGATAAGCCCTCCCGCCCGGAGTAGACCACGCCCCCCTTCCCTCTCCATCTCTCTCTCTCTCTCTCTCTCTCTCTCTCTCTCTCTCTCTCTCTCTCTCTCTCTTGAATTTATAATTTAAAGTATATAAATGTTGACAACATTCTATGGGTATTGTCTGTAAGAGAGGACTCTCGATCGTATCGTCCTAAGACAATAAAATATCTATCTCTCCCTTCTCTCCCTCCCTCACACTCTCTCTTTCTTCCTAGTTCTCTCTCACACTCTTTCTCTATCTCTATCTCTCTCTCACTCCCTACTTCTCTCTCTCTCCCTCTCCCTCCTCCTCCCACCATGCTTCTCTTCTCTCCTCTCTCTTTCCGCAGATATCGGAATAGATAGATCGGAGCCATAACCGAGTAATAGGTCTCTGCTCGACAGTTCTCAGCTCAGTAGATAATGACTTAATTATACTCATAAATACTTCTTCCAGACATTACTGTGCAGAAAAGTGGTTTTTCGCAGATCCTAATATGACTTCTTCAGTGCCTAATGAGTATAGAATTCAACCCTGAAGAATTCATATTGGGATCTGCGAAAACTCTGCAAAAATTAAATTTTCGACGTGTTCAAGCCCGCGATAAGTATTTATGATTATTTCTTTAGACCGAGAAAGCCTACATGAACATCTTTATTTATAAGTGAGCAAAATTATTCATGTTCTGTAGTAGTCCTATTTATAAATATTAATTTCGAAAACAATTTCGGGGTGATCCGTTCTGATACCACAAATCTAGCGCTGCGTGTTCAAATCCCGCCCATGGTAAGCTTTTATCGATAAATAAAAGCATATCCTGAGCCTGTAGATAGCCCCTCTTTCCATGACCCTAAGTGGATGAAAAGGAGGGTAACACTTATTAAAAAAATTTATGGTGGAACATCCTCATGCCTGAATGCCCATCAAACGATTTCAGCCACTCAGTGAACGGTTTGAAAGGAATAAAAAGCTCAAATACTGAATTTGGTTTCTTTATTTTAAAAAAAATTGTGGGCACTAGAGAAGGTTCAGAAAAATGTATTTATCAAATTTGAAATCAACTATATAACTATATTTTATATCTTTATTAGGAAGGTGTTGTATTGAAAAGATTGTAAAAAAAAATTTGGAAAGTCATATCAAGTAACAAATGTGAAAAATTTGATTACTCTGAGGAAAATTGGCTAATGAATACTTCATTCTGGGATAACTGTCTGTGCAGGTCTCTTTGGAATTGCATTGACTTCTATTTGTACAAGATAACGGTACCGCTAGGACGGGCAATTAGCGAGCCAAGTCTCGAAGACTTGCCTGTAAATGAACTTCAGGAGCATGTTTGGCTCGGAATTTCACTACCACTTGCCAGCCCAGTACCGTGAGTGTTTATCTATAGAAAATCTCAGCCCGATGGAGATATGTGGTTTCAAAAGAAGTAATAATAAAAATAGGGTGGTTACTTTTAGAAAATCTCTCTCGTTTTGGCTATTCGATGGTTAAATAGGGCTTATCAATAAAAAATATTATGTCGTAAACGTTACATAACGTTACACATATTATGTTCATAAAATAAATCGTTAGAGATTATAAATTATTTAAAAAAATTCACGCCAATATTAGTGCTAGATTAACCGGTTTCTCTTAGAAAAATCTAGCAATTCACAAATTTCAATATGAGCAAATGTCCCCTTACGGGAAATAAGAAAAACTTTTTCATTTTTGATTTTTTTTATTATCTTCAATAATACTACGTTGGAGAAGTTAATACAAACTTGGGCGTTCAAAATTATAAATTACAGAATATAATGTGTGTAAAACATAAGTCTTAACAGGCACGCCGGCCCGGATAGCAGGAGATCCAGGTTCGAGTCCTGGCAAAGACAGTTAGATTTCTTATTCTATTCCATTGCAATTATTATTTCATAAAATTTAACCTTTTCATTTGATAGCCTTCGTTAATAAATTCGTTAATAGTTGAAGATTTTTGTAATCGGTCGGCAGGAGACCTAAATTTAAAATCTTAATATCTTCTTTGTTATTAGGCGTCCTAAAGAGATATATAAGTAAAAATATGTCAAAAATACAAATTTTTAGGCAAATATTTAATAATGTGATTTCGAGTTTTGGGTCAACTCCCTCAGTTTTTAAACATAGAAACCAAAATCTGTATTTAGGCTTTTCATTGCAAGCCCTTTAGGAATTTCATTTTTGCTTGAAATCGAATGAGTCAAAGAGGATTTAGAAGATGAACTAAAATGATAATCGTATTATATTTTATGTTATTTGGGCTATAGAACAGGTGTAAGACATAACTTCTGAACTCGAATAATGCAAGGGAACAGAATAAAAAATCTAACTGTCCCAGCCAGGACTCGAACCTGGATCCCCTGCTATCCGAGCCGGTGCATTTACCACTTATGCTACCGAGACAAGTCTGATAAGTTATTAAATTCCCCGCACTAGTGTCGAGAGTCCAACCTCCGAGGCCGACGAATATATCGC